>VUQS01001528.1:0-14945 GCA_015108495.1 Heterochromis multidens | reverse complement strand
CCCCCCCCGCTCTCCGCCTTCACATGAAAACCAGAGATGTGTTTTTGCAATTTGGCAGCGGACTAGATTTATTTTGACACATGCTACTTTTCCATTGGATTCCTATCAACCACCTTATGAGCCAACAGGCATGCTCCAAGTATTTAAAGGTTTTGTAGCATCTGTTTTTGAACAACACTATTTCATCAAATGTGGATTTGTATTTCATGCGTTGGTGTTTCACAGCAGTTATTGGAATATTATCAAGTGTCAAACCTGAGACAGAAAACAGTAAAATAAGCAGCTACTCACAAAGAAAAATGTTGTGTTGTTGTTAATTCTTTTTGGCATCCATCTGGTGGCCCTGAGATAGCAGTGAAGGTCTCAGACATCACTTAGTTGCATAAGGGCTGGAGAGCAAAATGATTGATTTTATTTTGTTTTCAGGTCTGTTTTTATTTTTGAGGTTGTCAGCTAAAATTTAAGCAATATTTTATTATACACAAGTGTCCTTAATGAGATTACCCTAACAGCAGACTCATGGCAATAAACATATCACATAAGTCTGGAGTCACATCACATGTTGACAGCAAGTAGGAGTTCCCATCTGACCAGCCATTAGCCAATCAGGTTTCTAAAGCCTTCTGGCCTGATTTTTACATGAAAACGTCCACTCGTGCTCTTGGTGACAGTAGCCCCATATGCACCCAGCTCTTGGTATTTTATGGTGTCTTGTTTTGCATGAACAACATATAGCCATGTATATCTATGAATGTATTATGCAGAAAAAATCTTTTCTGTGATACGGTCAGTAAACCATCCACAAAGTTTCAGAGAAACAATAGCTTAATTTCCAAAGTATGGTTATGACTCGTTAAAAAAATGCTGGATGTCGCCACACAGCAAAGCTAAAAATGTAACCTAGTTAGGTCCTAATGTGCGCTCTAGGTTGATGTTGTGTCTGATCTGGCCATGTGGGAGCAGGAAAGACACGGCTGTCCCATGGGCTGAGATTAGAGAGGGTCTGATAGCACCGAGGTTTGCTATGTCTGCTAGACTGAGGTAAGCTATTGTCTCCCTGAACCCAGTGCGTCACTGCCATTGCAGTTGAATGCTCATTGTAGCAATGCAATCTGGGGACTGAGTGACTGTGGGTCAGAATGAGGTCATGTGGGCAACAGAAAACAACTACCAAGAGACCTTCTATGTAGTAGTTTTTGGTGTAGAAGTTTAATTAGAACATATAAACCAAGAAATGTTTTATTCTGAAAATGAACCACTGTATATTTACTCTAAAACTCTGCAAAAGGTGAAAGTAACATAGTCATTTCTTCCTGGAGCTGCGATAAAACAGCTTTTACACTCTGTCTGACTCCATTTTGCACTCTGTTTGAATGTATATGCACATGCTCGCATACATAATACAATATTTGGTGTTTTCTTGACCTACTTTTATGGCTTAATTTCTATTGAACACAAAAAGACAGTAAAGTGTCGCAGCCAAGGCAGCAGACAGATATGGTGCAAGGGACACTGCTGCTTTTGTCACTCCATCAAGTTTTTCCAGACATTCCTGCCAGGATTGCCCCACACTGTCCCCCTGGGCCCCAGAATCACACTAACATACACACATAAATACACACACATGCACACACTCAGCAATAACAGCCGCCTGCTGGAACTTCCTGGGCCTCTTAGTCATGCGTCACTTGTTTTCAGTCCCACCCATCGAAGACTCTCTCTTCCTCCAGACATACTCTGTCTGAGGCCATGTGTCACAAGACCTGTGCATCTAACACACACACAGACACACACAGACACACACACACACACACACACACACACACACGGTCAAAAGATCAACATCAGTGATGGTCAAAGCGCTCTTTAAAAAAATAAACCTAATGTGTCTATGAACATGAACACATGCACAGCATATAATCATATGTGAATCACAGCAGGTATCCCAGCGGTGTTTTTCCACTCTACTCATGTTCCAGGACAAAATTCCACGATACAGCATTAGTACATAAGTGTTTGGGATTACATCACTGAGCAGCTAACAAAATATAGATGTTGCTAGAGGAACATATGTGTACAATTAGCTACTTAGGTTCAACTGACTCTGTTGTAGTGGAGTGTTTGTGGTTACTAACTGCAGATGTTTCGGCAAAGTTTGACTTTATCTGGTTTCACTGAGCAATTGTTTCATTAGTTTGTGGTAATTATTCCTGGTCATTAACTGTGTTTTTTGTGCCTTTGACTCAATCAGTGTCTCTTTGTGTTTACTTCAGTGTTTCTGACTTTTTGCCTTATGACTTCGGCTTCTCAGATATTTTTCCTCACGAACCACTGTTACATTTTTATTTCTGTTTTTCTGTTTAAAGTCTTAAGAACCACTGGATGAACTGTCATACATTTGCTCAGTTGCAGACATCTGTGCTACCCCAGTAATAATTTTCTCCATAAACTTTGAAATTTTAGGTTTGCCCATGTGATTGGAAAGAAAGAGTCACTAAGTCACTCGTTTTGCAGCAGGAATTGGGTGTATTCAAATCTAAGTGGGTATTGATCCTGTGAGGCAAGAAGCAGCAGTTAAAGTTTACAATGAGGCAGCAATGTGACAAAAATGGGTGGCTGAATACTGTCTCACTGAATGTGCTACAAAGTGAACATGAGCCCTGTGTGAATCACTTAGACCGCTGGAGTTTAACACGTGTCAGAGAGACAGTACCAATACACCATTTAGCTGTTTCAGTTTAATGAGTGGTGCCATGAGTTGGGTAAAGTGGGAAATCCAGGGTTGAGACATTAAGCTAACATGGAAGCGCAGTTCTTCAAATACCCACTTGAGGCTGGCTCCAAAAGCACGTCAGTCCTCACAGACCACACTAAAGAATACCATTATACGTTTTTTTTATTGCTACCCACTACAAAAACATGTCTGATAGGTGTCACCCCAGCTAATAAATCTCTTGACTGTGTTAGTGGTGCTAATGCCTTTTGGAACATTTTAATGCAGTTAGCTGGCAAATAACATAGTGTGTTGCCAGATTGCACTGATTCTTCATCCAAGAAATCTGTTGAGTGAAATTCAAGCAACCCTGTGGCAAATTGGCGACCCGTCCAGGGTGTAACCTACGTCTCACCCTATGACAGCTGGGATAGGCTGCAGCCCAACCGTGACCTGAATTGGATAAGCGTAAGAAAATGGATGGATGGAAATTTGTGTGTTATTCAGTACTAATTAGAAAATATCTGAGTATGTGCATTGCACCCATAAACAGTGGATGTACCTTGCCAACCACTCTGTAGCTGATAACATAGCACTCCAACCTCTCGTCCAAATGTAGTCATTTCTGGTGACAGTCATAGTGCTTTACCCCAAACTTTAAATGTGGAGTCCACAAACCAGCGGGTGACATCAAGGTCACTACATTGTTCTTTTATATAGAAAAGTCTGGCTTTTTACATGCATTGTGTAGTTGTGTATAGGTATTGTATGTCAGTTTGTAAGTCATAATACACATACAGTATCAACAATATGTGTGTGTCTCATACCATCAAAGGTCTACGCCATACACCACTGGAGCTTCTGCTAAACATGGTGTCCGCTCATTTAAAACCAACCATCTGCTTGTTTACAAGATGTTCAGGTCAGTACTCTGGAGAATAGATACCATATGAACCTCCTGAGCTTATCTGTGGTACATGCTTCTTCAGCTAACACAGGATCTCTTAACAGGTGATTTAATTAGGTGTGTCCTGGTGGCTATTGCAGCCGTTCAGCTAGAAAAAGTTGATAATGAGCAGCAAAAATGAAATGAAATTGGACCCAAGGCAACTTTTCCACTCTTATCTTTACTGAATTTGCATGGCATGCCGTAACACATGACAGCAAATAAAGGCTCAAGCAATTTTCCATCATAACCATCCAACTTTCCATGATAAACAAGCAGGTATCTGGCCAAGGCTAATAAAAAAGGTATTTCTGTCTTGTTTCTGTAAGAGAGCCACCTGAAAAGCTGATGTGAAACTGGTCTTGGTCTGGTAGTTCTCCAAGCCTCAAACAGCACTTAATTTGAATCAAGGTTAGGAATGTAGTAGAGCCCCATTATCACACTTCACTGACTTTTTTCCAGTTGTGCGGTTTGATATTTCAGCACAAACCCAAACCAGAGCTAGCTTACTTATATTGTCAATTGCCAAGGCAGACAGGCAACAAGCTCCTATTTTCCCAGCATAAATGTTCCCAAAGACTTCCCAAAGGTTCCCAAACCACGACTAGACACTCCCTCAGTAGTTTTTTGAATACCACAGTGAATTCATCAGGGATCAGAATTGCATAATTATGTCTGTAATTACATTTAGCAGAGTCTTACAGTATATTTTCTGTGTTCCTTTTCCATTTTCTCCCTGTTATTCGTACTATATATGGGCTGGACCACACGCAGAGCCCACAGAGAAGCCAGAGGTCATGATGAGGAAGTGAAACAGTTCATCAAGAATAATTGGGGACAATTAGCATTTACACAACTTCCTAACTCTGCTGATTTGTTGCTGATGATCCATACTTGGAAAACGCTGCTGTTTTACACCACACTTGCCAGTTTTACATAATTTTTGCTTCAAATGGCTCAAAGTAAGTGGCCTTGGTGATCCCAAAACTCCGAAGATTTTCTTTTTTTTTTTGGAGATCATTGTCTTTACCTGACATCCACAAACAATCTCTGAAAATCAGCTCTGGAATAGCACTTCTACGGTGTGAAATGGATCTTCTAAACACTGCTGAATTATTAAAGATAAAAAGCAAAAAGCTTTTCCAAGAAATCCATAAAACATCATCTGTAAGAATATAAACTCAAAGGCTGGAGCATTGGCTATTGTGTCAGTATAATAAACTATTGTCAGACGTAAAATATTGTTCACATGTGTAAAATTAAAAGACTTTAAACTCTGGGAAATAATGTGTGAGGCAGATATATTCTGATGGAGTGATGGATCTGATATCTATTAGTTTCAGCTGTGGGATGGAGATGTTGACAATCCAGTGGGCGATCCAGAGAGTGGGTGGTCTCCGAAACACTCCACAGCACTGGGTTTCATCACAACATTGTTTCATATCTAAATGTTGGCTGTTAACTTACTGGAAGTAGTATGGCAAGTTGGAGGAAATGATACCATGTGGACGTCGTTGAGAAAGAAGCTTGAGATATCAGAGCAGGATGATGACGCATGCCTGAAATGTCGGTGTGGGCGTCACATTATAGCCGCATGTGTTTGTAGGGGTATAAACAACTCACCCAGGGGCTCTGATGTAATGTGTGTGACTTATCCCATGGTCATAACAGGTGAGCTTCAACAGGAGAGATTTATCCATAATCACACCCACACCCACACACACAAACATACAAACACACACACACGCAAACCCATGTTCCAGTAGAAGTAAGGCTAACACCTCTTTGGATACACCACAAACCATAACATGTAGTAAAAGGAATGAAATGTGGAGCAAAGTGGGCAGAGAATTCCTGAGGTTCAGTGGTAGATGTAATTAGAATTGCTCCGAAATGGCTCATAGGTTTACTCTGTGGTTATGTTATTACCACCACTGGTATGACACAGGCACATCATGTCCGACATCAGCTGGAGGACTATGTGGTAATGATGTCCAGGCTGTTCCTGGTGAAGATATTACACAGTCACAATGACAACAAGAAATTGGATTTTATTTGTCTTAAACAAAATGTACCTAAATGAGCATAGTTGGTCCACACATGAACCAAAACTGCTGTCTCGCCCTGTTTTCCACTTGTGTATTTTACTGGGAGACCACAGGCATTTCAACATATGCACCTCAAAGTGTGGCAAATTCTTTATTGCAGTAGGTATTCATTACAAATTCTTGTGGGGCTGCCATACTTTAAACTTTGACAAAGAACACAGGTTATTGAATTTACAGATGGTAAACGTGTGGGAAGTTTAGGTTTTAAATATTTGTTACACAAACATGTTACAGTAGGTACTTAAGGTAGCACAATGTATTAGTATATAGAAAATGCTTAGGTATTTTCTACATATTAATCTCACAGGGGGCCTGTCAGACTATTATAGTCTATTTATTGGACTATAATATGCTCTGCATGATTTCCTGTTGAAACTAATCCTTCAGCTGAAAATAAGCCCTCTAAATCAAGCTCCTCTCCAACCTTCTTCTGATTGGCTGCCCTTCACAAGCACAAGGCAGAATTGTGTACCTGAATTTTCTCATTTTTGACATCATACAGAGCTATGGATAGACTAAACAGTCACAAACCGAGCATTCAGAACCTGAACCTGAGCACCTGGATTAATAGTATGACTCATATGATGAAATCTTTTTTTTAAAACTTTGGCCATGTTTAATATGAATTCCACTTTAATGATGAAAAACTAAAGTGGGTTGATAGCTACACTAGCTACCTATTCTGTCCAGAAATCTAATGGGCCACATTGAGGTCATGTCTGTATGCCTGATGACAAAAGCTGACCAATATATGTATGCAACAATGCTGGAGTCAGATTTTCTCCAAAAAATTATTTGAATCGGTTTATGAAAAAAAAAAAAAAAGCATTTTATGAGTGGGCATAACTGCAGTTTCTCTGTAACATTATTATTTGCCCCGTTCGGACTAACAAAACATCTAATTCCATTCCCAGTGTAATAAAAGGGTACTTGGACAGGAGTATAAACATCTGCCTAAAGTTGAACCAGATGCTGCTGCATGGTGGAGTGCAGGATTCAGAGGAGGGAGGCTAGAGACAGAAAAACAAGGGAGGTACTTTACACAGGAAAGTGAGTCAGTACCGAGGCCTCAGCACTTCGAAACATTCAATCCTCAGCTCCTTCATCCTTCATCCCCCTGACCCGTCCCGCCTGATCTAGAGCAGGGGGATATCCCTGAGGAGACGAGGGGAAAGCTGGCCAGCCTGGATTTGATTCTCTGTTGCTTCTCACATGAGGCCTTGAGAGACATGTGAGAAAGGCGACTCACCCGCTGCACGCACAGGAGACGAGGTCTAACCACTGCACACATAAACTGGCAGCCTCTGTCTGGCTGTTGGAGCCTGATACACCACCCTAAACCCCAGCTGATGAGTTTCTTTTAGTGTGCAAGTATGATCTCATTTGGTTGAAGTGACTATGATTAAGGCTGTGACACAGTCAAGAAAAATTTATATATCATAAAATACATGTCAGATGCTGTTTCACATTTGCAAAGTATTGTGTATTGTTATTAGGAGGTGGAGCAGGTCATCTACTAATCAGAAGGTCGGTGGTTCGATCCTTGGCTCCAGTACTGAACCCTAGTTTGCTCCTGATGTGTTCATCAGAGTGTGAATGTGTGTGTGAATCTTAGATAGAAAGCACTTAGAGAAAAAAAAGTGCTTGTATGAATGTGTGTGAATAAAGCACTTTGAGTGCTCAAGTAGAGTAGAAAAGCACTATATAAGATCCAGTCCATTTACCATTAAATTACAATTGAGACAATATAGCATAACAAATTGAGCTAAAAAGGCAGATGGGCCTTCTGTGGGAGAGAGTCAAGTATTCGGATTTGTAAAAGAAAGAAGACACACGTGAAACTTTATGTTGTTTACAACGGCAGTACAAAAATACAAAAATATGTTGATGCATTTATCATTCAAATTTCACAGTAGGTACACAGGTAGATACACACAAGACTGTTATTTACAGAAGTAAATTGAACATGCTTCAAAGTATCCAGGCATCTGCTTTGAGTTTAACATGTTGGATCACTTGATCACGTGGAATCAGGGACATGTGTATGTGTGCAGGGTTACGGCAGATTGACTCTGATGGCAATATAATCAGGTATTTTCAATTGGCCCCAAATTGCACTTCATTCCCAGACAAATTAAATTTTCCTTTAAGTCAGGCGGTGCTAATTACATTTGTCTGTCCCTTAAATTATTAAAAAAAAAATCCAACCAAATCAAAGCAGCAAAACAGCATCAGAACAAACTTGCATGACGTACAAAAAATATTTTACAAAACAAAGCCAAGCAGTCAACAGAGGAGGTATTGTAGAGGGCTCGGGGTTGCACCAGCAGTCTTCTGAGAGTCCCAGAAACACAACAAAACTGTTAATTTGGGTGATCAGCGGGTGGCCGAGAGTTTGGCCTGAGATTCAGAGTAAACATGTGTGGGGGGGAGAGAGACTATACAGGTTTGTTTAGACTGAACCCCGTCCTCACCACCCTGACTGAAGTGCATGCAGTAGAACTGTAGTTGTCATGTTCTTGTTTGTGGTGAATTGAAACCACATCAACAGACTAGAGAATAGCATCAGCTTTCCAAACAGATTAGCATTGCTTTCCATCAGCTCGAGGGAAAATGTTTGTTTGTGGGGAATGGAGGCTTTAAAACGGTAAAAAAATGGTAAAATGCCAACGCCAGTGACTGTGTATATACAATTAAGAAAACAATAAATACATTTGTTGCATGATCTTTCCAAGGATATATGATTTTTGGTTTTTTGTTTCTTTTTTAATGGGCTAAAAAACATAAATAGAGTTTTAATACCTTCTCCAATAAATAGTACTGGTATTCTATTTACAATATGCACACATCTCCCAAAGAGCTCATGAGATATATCTCTGTCTTATGACAAATGCAATTATCTGCCTCCACTTCCCAAACTGGAACATGGTTAACAAAAATAGCTTTTTTGAGGCAGTTACACTAATGCGTGACTTCCAACAGAGGTGTTTCATATCTACCATTAATATGTGGACAAGGGGAGGGGTAGTGATTGTCAAAAAAAAGAGTTCATCATGGGAAGCTAGTGGAGCAAAAAATGTTTTTTTGATCAGCTCATATCCTGCAAGAGGGCTGTGTCTGGAATCGTCCATCTAGACCGCGTTTTCCTCACTGGCTTCCAAGATGTGAGATTTCCGAGGTGGATCTACACCAAAAAAAAGAGCCTCTGTTGACTTTACTGTAGCGAACAATGTTAAGGCAATGCAAACACAGGTAAAAGAGAGAAGCTGGCAGGGGTTTAGGCAGTCTTACTGTTGCAGTGGCCATAGTGGCGGACTCCTATGGAGCGGCCAAGGAAGCAGGTGGCTCGGCGGAGGTGGCAGGCGCTCGGGTAAGTGATGTTGTCATTACCACAGATACGCTGCTCAGACGGCATGGGGATTGGGCAAGGTGCAGTGCGGCACATCACACAGTGAGCACTGTTGGTCTGGTCGGTCACACAGGTGTGAGTTCCTGGACACACGACATTGGAGCACGACTCTGTGAAAAGCATAAAGAAGGCATTCAGAATGCAGAAGAGCACAACAGCTTAGCTTGTAGGGAGCATGAACTAGAGAACTTACTTTTGCACTCTCCGTGGTACATGACCTCAAGGTCCGGGTGTCCCATACAGCGTGCCATAAGCAGAGAACATTCATCCTTATATGACTTCCCATCGCTGCCACACACAGCATGCTTCCGGGAAATGTGAGAGCAGTCTGGAGAGCAAACACACTGAGGCCTTCCTGTCTTCATCTTGCAGACTTTCCCAGGACTGCATTTGACTCCCTCACATGTATCTACAAAAGCACAGTGTAACGTTACCGTATTAACAAGTCTGTAGACATCAGGTGATTCACTGGCGTTTTTATACAAAACAAGCTGGAAACCTGGGTTTTTCCCCAGATCATAACACACTTCCCACCTTGCACAATATTTACAATAATCACATCTCTTTATTGACCGTTACACACAGAGGTGTCTCGCCCAATGGAATGTGAGGCTGGTGTGTTTTCATAACAGATCTGTGTATGGCTGCACACAGACTGGGCAGAGCTCCTGCAGAGGGATGAGAGGCTGCGAGGAAGAAGGAGTTCAAAAAGCTGTCAGGGAAGTTTACAGGCTGACAGATGAGGAAGCTCCAAGCTCTTCTGACACCTCATAATGTCAAAGCACAGGAGGATCTGTAATCCTAGTACAGAATCAACATTAGACAATGCACACAGGTCTCTTCCCAGGACCTTTCTGAGTCTGTGGAGATGATTCCCGATCAGCTCTGAGTCCCAAGGATTCTGTAAACAATCAGTAGCTTATTTCCTGTCTCCAACAGTACTTTAATATCCTGTTTTATTTCAAAGCTGTGTTTTCATTCCCTGACTCCCCTGGTCTGTTTCTCTGGTTGATTTCAATCTCTCAGTTTCTCTCTGTCCTCTGTGTATCCCACTAAGGTGATGTCCAAAAGAAGGCTATTGCTTTTTTTCTAATTTTTAATTAACTTGACACGACACGGTTGATATTATTGATGTTCTCCTCCTACAGAATTCCAAACTATCAAAATAGTGCGGAACATTATGATTCCTAGGCATCTGGGCAAATTTCAGAATGCAGGAAAACATTTTCCTGTTTGTGGAAGAAAACAGGGCTCCCTTTTAACTAGCTTTGGATTCAGCTAGCCTCATTCATTTTCCATGAGTTACAACTGTTTACCTTTATGTAAGAGGCATTTTCACAAAGCTTCGACTGTGATCTGTCCGCTTATTTCAAATGTATCTAAACAGAATCCGCATCTCAGTTTCTCCATGATGAGCCATGTGACAAAGCAAGAAAAACATGTGGCTGGGTGTTCCCAAAAATGCCAGTAGCTAGTATTTTTAGTGGAACTTATTAAACATGGAAAGAAAAAAATCCCATTGCTCACATGCAACTTCTGCTTATGAAAACAGAATTTATCTGCAAGTGAACCTGAATGAACCTTGCAGAAATTCCAGGGGAGGAAGCTTCTTGGGACAGCTGGAGTTTTGTATAATGCCTCTCTATGATCCGCGTCTGCAGTTTGTTAGAAAGCTGCATCGGGAACTCATTGTGTAAATATCTCACAAATGACTCAAATGGACCTTCACAAACTCTCTCCAAGAGACACAATGGTTATACTATGCAACGGAGTAGCCAATGTATTAATCAAGACCCTATCATATTTAAGCTGTGTTTCTAAGTCTGCAAATTATATCCAGGCTATTAGCTGTTACTCGTACTTACCTCAAACCACAGTAGCAGACCAAGCCTAGTAAATATTTTCAGAGTGTTTCTCCAGAATATGACTGTTAAGAATTATGCAGTCTCTCACAGTTAACTGCAGTGACTAATCAAAGCAATACACTTAACTAGCTCCTTATACTTGGCAGATGCAACTCATTACTTTCTTAGTTGTTTGTTTACCTTTGCATGGTTTACAGGAGACAATACCCAGGAAGCCCAGCAGGCTGACTTCATTCATGGGCAGGCTGGTGTTGGACCACGCTGTGTCCAGGCGTCCCCCGGCACAGCACTCCTCCCTGGTCACCCCTCTCATCAGCACCATGTCGCACCTTTGATCCTGACTCTGCTGCAGCCAGCACATCCCAGCTGAAGATGGTGCCATAACAGATGTCACTTATTATAGGAATAGTTATATATAAATATTACAGAAACACCTAAGAAGTGTATGATGTTATTATGAATGATTTTCAGTCAGACTTCAAATGGACAGTCACAAATCTGTTATACTGTTTTTGACTTTTTGAAAAAACATTAGACTATCTAGAATACTATATATTATATGTGTTAGGAATTTTTAACAGATATCAATAGTATGTATTTTGTTTTTAATTTACAAAAGTTTACATACAAACAGGAGAAAATTGGGTTTTTGTTTAATATGTGTGGATACACAAATTTCAAAATGCCCATGTAAACGATACACACACACACATAAAATTCAGGATAAAGTGCTTCCTCATGATGATAATTACAGCAGGATTTTTGCCATTATTTTAAAAGCACAACATATTTTGATCAAAGTTTTTCAAAATATGATAAAAGGAAAACATCTACTCACCACTAACAGGATTCCTCCCAATCTGACAGAAAGTGAGAATCACCCCCAGCACACAAATCAAAACGCTCATTGTGAACTCTAAGTTAGTTTCAAACGTCTTCCCAAAAAATTGTCTCAGAAAACACCTGAAGAAGAGGTGATGTTCCTCTGGCAAACAGAGCAGATCACTCGAAGTTAACTTTGTAAGCAGCTCTCCCTCATGTGAATGAACGTGTTGTGGATAAGTGATGTCGTTCCCCCCTCTGTATAAATATTTATGCTGCTGGGATGGGCGATCCTCTCAGCCAGTAATAAGCCAGGGCAGGACACAGTTTGACTCTGACTCAATTTCCAGAGTCGGGAAATGATCCATGCCCTCCAGCACTAGGCGCAGGGCACTTATATGACCTCACAAAACCTTTTCACACCACACTAATTAAAGGCTAATTAAGTCCTGAAACAGATTTTATGGTTGTTTTTTAATAGCCCTTTCATTATCGAACATTAAATTAAGCTTTCCTAAAGATAGTACAGTTTCCTTATGTACTTTAATTAATAGATGAACCTTTGAATGTGACCTTTTTGTCGCCTGTTGGAGTCCAGTATGTTTTACTCTGTATAGTTTCATCTCGGTCTTTGATGTGGCATAGCGTGGAGATAGTCATTCTCCTCACAAATGACACGCTGTTTGATCCTTTTTCTAACGGCTGCTCTATGTGGTTTTGGGAGGTGGCCCATTGAAATGACATACTTATTTCTTATCTCTTCATCTCTTTTTAATCGGCCCTTAATTTGTTCTTTCTGTAGTGTAAATCCAGCAGAAGGCAAAAGTTCCCCACAACAAAGCTGCAAATTATTATCAAATGCCTAGAATTATACATATCTAGAGAATTTGAATAAATGAAGCAATTTGCCTCACCAACGTTGTCATTCCGTATTTTGTTGACTGTCTGGGTTTATCAATGAGTGCTAGTGTTTCACTCTACAACTGCGGTTAGAATAATACTGACACAAAGGGAAGAGTGGGAGTGAAGGTAGCCTGCCCTTGGGCAACTTATCAAGTTCAATAGACAAAACTATGACATACATGTCTGCCCTTTCATTGCTAATCTAAGATCAAACACAGACAGCCACAAGCAGCGAGACTGAAAACATTCAATAAAAAATGTGGACATGTATACAATATCTGTCAACCACAGTGACAATGCTCATTTAACACCCCCCAGTCTTCAGAAATGGCACACTAGGAGTGACTAGAGGCTGATGTGTATTAATATTGTGTGTGTGTATTGTGTGAGCAGGACATGTGCACTGCTTTCCTCCTTTCCTGCACTCATTCACCCCCTGACACAGAGATAATGACAAAGTTATGTGAGTCTGCCCATCTGTCTGTCACAGCTTTATTTTTAATGTTCCCTTTTGATGGTTGAGGGGGAAATGAAGGTAGCATATGCTTTAGTATCCGAGTCTTCGTGAATGATGTTGGCTTCTTCAACGGAGATCCCCAGGGCAACGAAGGAATGCTGCCTGACCTAGGAGGGGAGGAAAGACGAAGAGAGTGCAGCAGAGTAATGGCTGTGGGTGGCCTGCCTCTTCACTGGGTTTCTGCAGATCCACTGAGCTCCTCATATGGTTTGGATCATCACTGCTGAGTGATACAATGAATACATGATGGTAGGAACTTTGGAGCACCCGCTGTATGATTTTTATTAGGGTGCAGTTTAATGTGTCCCATCTTTGGGGGATACTAGTCTTTTCCAACTGGTAGGGCTCTGTGGAGTACCATGAAATTCAAGAAACCCATTGTAGACCGTTTCCAATGTGAAACAGTCCACACCTGCCCTGTCAGCACATCGCTGACAGGGCAGGTGTGGACTGTCATTCTGTGCATAATTCTGTAGAACACAGAAAAGGCAAAAACACACCACTGCCATCTAGTGGAGTACTTTGGCATATATAAAGTAGTGTGGTTTTGTTTATGCTCATACACATTTAACTTAGACCTAGGGATATACACTCACTGGCCACTTTGTTAGGTACACCTTGCTAGTACTAGGTGGAGTCCCTTTTGGTTTCAGAGCTGCTTTAATTTTTTGTGGCACAGATTTTGATCCATATTCACATGACAGCATCACACAGTTGCTGCAGATTTGTCGGCAACACATCCGTGATGCAAATCTCCCGTTCCACCACATCCCAAAGGAGCGCTACTGGATTGACATGTGGTGACTGTGGAGGCCATTTGAGTACAGAGAAATCATGTTGAAGAACTGTGGTCATAAAAAGATGGACATGGTCAGCAACAATACTCAGGTAGGCTGTAGCACTTAAATGATGCTCAGTTGGTACTTTACCAAAAAGTGTACCCAAAGTGTACCAAGAAAATATCCCCCACACCATTACTCCACCTACAGCAGCCTGAACATTTGATACAAGGCAAGATGGATCCATGCTTTCATGTTTATGACCCTGTTCTGACCCTACCAACCTGAATATCACAACAATCCAGACTCAGCCCAGTCAACACTGTTCCAATGATCTGTTGTCTAAATTTGTTCATGTAAATGGGGAGTCTTCTTCAAGCACTAAGGTTAATTATGGAGTTCCACAGGGTTCTGTGCTGGGACCAATTCTGTTTACATTATACATGCTTCCCTTAGGCAGTATCATTAGAAGGCATAGCATACATTTTCATTGCTATGCAGATGACACTCAGCTTTATCTATCCATGAAGCCAGATGACACACACCAATTAGTTAATCTGCAGGACTGTCTTAAAGACATAAAGACCTGGATGACCTCTAATTTCCTGCTTCTAAATTCAGATAAAACTGAGGTTATTGTACTCGGCCCTAAAAATCTTAGAGGCATGGTGTCTAACCAGATACTTACTCTGGATGGCATTACTTTGGCCTCCAGTAACACTTTGAGGAATCTTGGAGTCATTTTTGACCAGGATATGTCCTTCAATGCGCATATTAAACAAATATGTAGGACTGCTTACTTGCATTTGTGCAATATCGCCAAAATTAGAAACATCCTGTCTCAGAGTGATGCTGAAAAACTAGTTCATGCATTTATTACTTC
>VUQS01001523.1:0-14636 GCA_015108495.1 Heterochromis multidens | reverse complement strand
GGGGCATTATCTGCTAAAAAAAAAAAAGAAAAAGAAAAAAGAGCATACATTTAGGTAAACACTACCACTTTATGCTTAATGTGTTGTTTTAACTAGTTTAAGCTACTTGACTACTTGACCGCAGCTGATGATTTTCATGTGTGTGTACAGTATGTGTGTGTGTGTGTGTGTGTGTGTGCTACCTAGGAAGAGACAATAAAGTTACTCCTTCTCATCACGTGGCAAGTTGGATAAAATGTCTGCTTTGGTTTCTGCCATTTCCTAACTGCTGATTGGAAGTGTACACTTAGCATGCAATAAAGTGCCAAGTGTTCAAACATAGGTCTGTGGAGAACAAGACTAAGGATGCATGACTGGTGATACAAAAAGCTCTTGGCGCACTTTCAGGTCAAATCAATACAAATGAAGATGTCTTTTTGAAATAGGGCAATGAGCCCCTTCTTCTTCTATGCTGACTCCCCTAACAGATCAATCTGACAGGTCATGCGTGAGGTGGGGCCACAAACACAAGTCATTTAAGCATAAAACTGACGCTGTCTGTGTTCCATCCCTGATATTTGTTCATTTAATAGTACCTTCCCTCACAGATTTTAGGTGATGGGACATAAAGCTTTCCTTCTTTATACCTTGTTATTTACTCAGTAATTCTATTAGATCCTACCAGCAGGAAGAAAGGAGGCTTTTCTGTGTGCTGCATGTGTGTGTTTGTGAAGGGATTTAAGTCCACTAGTTAAACAAACGACTGAAAGCTGCACATGTTTGATTAAGGGTATCAGTTTTAATGGCAGTAACTATTAAAGCTGACATCAGTTTGAAGTTGGATTAGACCTATAATGAGAAGCGCATTGTGGTAATCAATAGTAAAATCAGTTTTCAGGGTAATTACAGCTGCAGCATATCATCATATCAATACATGATTATTTTGTTAGCTGAGAGAATTTCAGAGCTGACAGATCTTATAGCATTTTAGTATTTGTCTCCTGTCTCATAAATATTGCTCAGTTTTTATACCATATGTGCATTTTGTAAGACACCTCGCTGTCTGGCAGGTAAGGCACTAGCTCAGGAGGTAGACCAGTTTGTCCACCAATTGTAATGCCAGTGGTTCCAGCCTGTCCACTCCACATGTCCAAGTAGCATGTATTTTTATGTCTGAGAAAGCACTGTACTCTTCTTAAAAACTGCTGTGCAAATGCATAAATATGGGATGAAGGGTAAAGCACTTTGCAAAAGAAAAGCCATATATAAATCTAGTCTGTTAACCATGTTAATATGTTCTTACAATCATGTTCACAATAACAGAACAGAATACAATGATTTGCAAATCATTTAAATTATATATTTAATATTTAAAAAATACACAATATGCTACAACAATTTTATTTATTTATTTTATATATATATAATAAAATATATATTTTTATATTTTATTGTGAATTTGATCCTGGCAAAATATTTCAAAAAAGGTAGAGCAAGGGCAGCAAAAGACTGACATGCTTTGTATTAAAAGAGAATTCAAGAGACAGTGATGTGTAAGACTGTGTGGGCAAAGAGTTCTACAATTTAAGAATAATATTTGTCAGCGTAAATAATGTCATTAAAATAATATCACTGAAAGTTTCTCATTCTCATCTTTAACATTTGATATGCCTTTGTACTATTTGAAAACAAATTAAGGGTTTAAATTATTTGCAAAGTGTTGCATTCTGTTTTTATTTATATTTTACACAATTTTGAACCTTTTATTGGACATTGGGCTGTAAATTAATCAATTTCTTCTGGATCACACAGTTTTATTAGGTTTTGCAAGCATGAACGAAGATTATCCTTAAGATAGGAAAGACACTTAGGGAAAACAGGAAAGTTTAAGACTTTAAGTCCTTTACTGACATCCTTTGTATAATAAATGGACAATATGCACAGGGACCTAATGTATTAGCTCTTTAGTAGATCTGATTTTCTGTAGTGTTTGGCTCTTGGTTTGTGTGGGTGCCATTATTTTCAAATATTACATGACAAGGAAATTTTCCCGCAGGGATAAATACATTAAACATTTTTTTCATCTTATTATTAAACATGAATGAATACAAAATTATGTCTGAATCTAACAGAAAAGAAAGTCATCTATAACAGGCCTCCATAATTTACTGTGTTGGTTCAGTATCCCTTCTGTTTTCTGGCTTAAAGCAGTAAAAGAAAACCCCCTTTATCAGAAATGCGGGTCTTAGCAGCAACTGCCTACATACTGTACTGAAGTATAAGAAAATCAATAACAGGAATACTATTTTTTTAATTGGCTATGTCAATCTAGCATTAACTTGTCTAAATAAATAATTATTTATTTTACTTCTCTAAATAAATAAAAAACCTTTTTTTTAAAGGCCTATAAGATTATAAGTTTTTTGGCAGGTTATCCTGCTTTGCAGCACATCATAACTAACAGACACTACTAAAGATTGACTGTGGAACCAAGACTTTCTTATTTGGCAGGTTCAGCTCCATCATTGTGCCATTGTGCCTCTTCCTCACGTCTCCTCCCTCACACACACACACACAACCATTTTAAGAGGAGCTAAGACACAAGGAAGCAATTTAAGTGAAGCACACAAGGAGACATGTTAGCATAATGAAGAGAACACCAAAAAAGGAGGTAAAAGTAGATAGAGGTGGCTAGAATACTCCATATGAATTAAACATAGCCAAAAAAAAAGGTAATCATGTCAGTGAAATGTTAACGGCTTGGTCCACTGATTCCAAGGGCCAAAAAAAAAAAAAATGATTGAAAAAGTGATTTTAAAACAGTCACTGATTTTCTTTTACTTTTTGTACAACACTGTAGTTTAGATATCTTAAAACACATTTTACAGTTTGGCTGAGTTGTTAAAAAGAATAGAAATTACTGAAATCCCCAGGATAGTCCTTAAATATTGATTATTCTAAATCTATAGTAATGGATTTCTTTCTATTTTAACAGCAGACCAAGTGACTGCATATATATAGAAGAGTTTGCTCAATAAGGAACTTATTGTCTGCAGTTCCCATCAGTATTACAGAAACTAGTTCCAGCTCATTATTTTGGTTTCAGCCCCCAAACTCCATTGATTTGTGTGCTGGATGAGTAAATAGGGAGTTGTTTCGGGAAATAATAATTCTATAGGATAATATGTCACATGATGTCTTTTTAGCTTGTTCCACTGCCCTAAATTGGAACAAAAAGACTTTATACTCATTTAAATACTAGAGGGCTGGCTAAAAAAATATTGTTGAGATAAATATAACAAAGGCACATTTTGTTCTTACATTCTGAAAATGACCAGTTTTGTTTTTTATAGTTAAATAGTGCTAAAAAGAAGCCGTTTATAACTGAAGAAAGGTTTTATTGTACAGCTAATCTTAAAAAAAAAATGTGTTGTACAGAAGGGATATAATCAAAAGGTGCTACAGCACAGCTTAAAATGCTGGGCATGCTTTGTTCTTCTTTCTGGCTATAAGAAGCTGCAGAAAATGTTCACTAATACAAACAGTTTTCCTGAAGCACAAGAGCAACACACAAAGCTAAAAATCAGTATTATCCCCCTTTTAAGCCGTTGTCAACTACAGACAAGAAATACTCCATCCAGCTTCAGGGAATTGTAATACTCCCACACAGACTGTGCAGTATTGAATAACAGCCTGATTTAAGTGCCCATCACTGTCCTAATTGGTTTCCTCTGGCTCCATGTCTACTCTGCTTTCTCAGGCGCTCTCGTACATTCTGGCCATCTCTCTCTCTTTCTTCCTGAGGCATCACACACATCTTTCCTGCTCTCTTTTACCATACAGTACATTCCTGCTTGGTGTTGTGTTTTCCTGGCTTGCCCTCCATCCACAATGATGTATTAAATTTGAGCAAGATAGTGCTTAATGCACACAAGCCTTAAGCAACCATTCAAGAGCAAACCTGGTTTTATTACCTGTCGTTGATGTACAAAGGAAGTAGTGCCTTCACAAAAAACTTAACAGTGAACCTAACATTGAATTTTGGTGTACTACCAAACAAAGGTGATGCTCTTTTTTTCAGTCTGACACCTACCAAACCAGTATGCACATTAATGAAATTGATAGGCAATATAATTTTATATTCTGCTATTCTTTTGTTTGGGCAGAAAAGATACTCCGACTCCTCCTTGTGTGATGTTCCTCATACTGATACATTTTATTGAAAAGTACAGATTTGTTAATGTAAAAAACTTTCATTGGCTAGATCTATCTATCCATCTATCTAGCTATCTATCTATAGATGTATATACATATTTTGCATACACATTTAAAAATACCTGCCTTATAGTTTGTTGAAAGGTGTGTGTAACATACACACATATTGAAGGACCACACACACAGTTGAAGAGTAAAACAATGGACAGTAGATATCACTATGTCACCACTGTGTGTACTGAGGGAGCATGGCATAGAAAATAATGCCCATTCAAGTGCGAACCTCAAATAAACCTTCTGTGCCCCGAAAGTAGGCCTGCCCTTTGTTTTCAGTAGAGCAGCTGCAGGCTTTGTAGAAGTAACAACAGCAGACTAACTTACAATAACTCGAGGCACATTTGTAAATGTTAACTTTCACTTATTAACTATTATTGAGTTTTCACATTTTTGTAGCTGCTGATACCCTAAGGGAACCAGCTGTGGCATTTCTTCCCTTACTTATGTTCATTTGCAGCCTAATGAACTGTAAGGTGTTGTAACAGAGGTTCATTGTGTGCCAAAATGTGGGTGGCCCCAATGTGTTAAAATATAGAGATTTTATAACAATTAAGTTCAAAGGAATGAGTATTTGTAATATTGATTGATTTGCTCATTCTGAGAGTAAAACAGAAGATAATACCTTTTATTTAAATGTACTTATTTATTTATTTGGTATGGATGGGTGGAATAGATGTAGATATTTCTATTATTATTCCTATTTTAACACTTTCTCAATTATGCAAAATTCAAACCACAAACTTATTATTAAACCTATTTCAAAATGAACTGCTACTACAACTGATGCTGTGTCCCAGTTAAGAAAATGTGAAATTCTTAATAAAGTATATTATTGTCACATGCAAGCATAGACTTCTATTTTCTCCTGTGGTATCAGGTGATTAACAGGAAGTAGAGCGTAATGTAATGCGTGCACTAATGTAAAAACGCTTGAGCACAATAACAAGAGCACACACCAACAGTGTCAAACCTAAATTTAGGCTCAGTGTTTGCTGTGGTGGATTATTTCACTCCAGTGGAAGTTGTTTTTGTTACTGTTCAGACTGTACACAAATAAATGGCAGGTAATGGAGCAAAACAAGCTCTGCTACATCCAGATAAACATATGCAGGAAACACCACAGAAAATGAGGACAGCAGCAGCAGTCTGCCACAAACTTCACATTATTTATACTAGTAATAGTTTTTGAATATAATAAATAGGAAGATGAGAAGACAGAGAAAAAATAATGTATGGTAAAATGCAAATGAAACCAAAACATACAGAATATGTCTGAGGGTGTGCAAAAAATAGCAATGTCTATTCCTTTTGCAAACAAACTGTTTAAAATCTGTAATTTTTGTTTAACAAAAAGTCTATTAATAGTACTGGGAAAGATAGCAGTCTTGATATTATGTTACAGATGTCTATCCATTGTGTTACATAGGACAGGAAGTGCTGGGCCATAGCATCCAGTCTGCATCAGGGTGTAAAGAGGGTCTAAAGAGGGTATTTTTCCAGTGTGTGATTGCTGTCATGTCTCTTGACAATCATGTTCAAAAACACAAAGTGAATAAACAGTCAGTGTAAGGACAACTGAAGCTCTTGAACACCAACCATTGGAGAACGGGATTAACAGAAGTGCTTATCAGCAACTATTTGTTTTTAGCCTAGCCCTGACCAGAGCCCTGTACTACGAACATACCCAGCATATCTTTCCATTATCTGAATTCACTTACCCTAACATCCGGAAAAGCAGTCACACGAAGCAGGTTATCAACTTGTTAAGTTAACCCATGGTTTCCCCTGTGCATCCACGTGAAAGAGGTGGCGTTGGCAGCATCTGACCAATCAGAAATTATGGATAAGTATACTGGCAGCAGATGGCTGATTTTACAAAGGAAGATAAAACTAAAATGATAAAATGAAAAATATGAAGAGGTTAAATACAGCTGCTGCAGACAAAGCAGTGGTATGAGTGTGTGTGAGAGGAAAAACACTGAACAGCAGTTTAGTATTAAAAGTGTGTATGAATGTATGACTGGACAAAATCTGTCATATTAATAAAGTTCAGCCAATCTGAAGACAGGAAAGAAAGCTGACAAAGACACCTACTTTGTCAGTTAACAGACTAATCAATATCAGAACTCTGTCATTAAGACGCGGGAGAATCTGACGGAATATAATCAAGTATTTCAGTAAATTAATCTTTAAATGTGCATAAGACAGTTTTAGTTTTTATTCTTTCAGCTGCAGGCTCAGTGGTGTTTAATGGTCTGAGAGCAAGTACAGAATAAATATAAAAATGGAATTCAAACGTAAGCTTAGTCTACTTGCAATTTTGATATAAAGTCCCCAAGTACAAATAGGTGTCCTGTTTTAGGATCATATTTTAATAATGTATAATATATAATTATTAATTAATTAATTAATATAATTAATCTGTATTTCTTATCTATATTTCTTACTGATGCTCATCAGGAAAACACAAAGATATTAGATGCTATTAAAAAACTCCTCCTATCTGCACTCAGAGGTCTGAAGGATATTTTAGGAATGTGATGCTATTTTCTGGAGAACAGATTGGTCAGTAGACAGTGATTTCATACTTGAATCTAATCTGAAACATAACCTGCTCCCGAGCAGATTAGGCTTGCAGCATTAGTTACTATAGTAATATACCCCAGTAAAAAGTTAACCACCTTCATAGTACAGAAAACCCAGGGTTAACCCTGATGTTGGCCTGCTTCCCCTTAGAGCACTTATGCCGTCCTGTCCCCTTGCTACCTAAAATAACAGAGTAGTGGAAAGCTGGTCCTCTCAGAAAGTTGCAATCACATAGCTTATTCAGCAGATCCCTGTGTAGGTTATTTGTTGGACGATTTTATTACTTTACTGTCCAGCATTGGCAAAAACAATGTGATATCAATGTGCCACAGAACTTAATGAAAGTTGGGCTAAGAAAAAAACAAATGCACCAGACAAGATCCATACAGAAACAAATGTGACCCCCTTATAAGGGAAAAATAATGCCTTTAAGCTTTGGTAGTGGTAACAATAAGTCAAGCCATGCCTTTTGTACAGATGCTTTTTCCTGCCACTTTCTTTTTGTGTGTATGCAATTGTACATGTCCTGTTTTGAGATAAAAAATTAACCACTTACCAAAGTTTTATGGACTTTTTAATAATTGCAGATCTCTTAAGTACTTAGTCTTACATATTTCATTGAAGCAAGGTTTCCAAATAGTGGAGAGAACAGGCAGTACAGTGTTCTCAGAAGATGCACAGAATATAATGGTGGCAGTTCGCAACGGTGGTGTTCAGAAAAAGAAATTTATAGTCACAGAAAAACAGTTAGATTTACCTAATGTGACATAAAAGCAGCCCAACACATATAATAAAGCATAACAACCCTTTGGTGGCAGGGTGTGGTTTTGGCTCAGCTGTAGGGGAGGGGTGGAGCAGAAAGTTCAGAGGGCGGTCACAGGAGAAGCTTGCTGTCACAGCTGTCAGTCGGTATCTTGTTATGTCTCTCCTATTTACGCAGTAGTGCGCTGCGACTAAGTGTGTGTGGGGTCATCTAGACCGCTAACCCAAAAGACTGAGCAGTTTAAATGGCCAGTGGCAGAATGGGCTATGTGTGGCCAGCCTTCCAACACCTTCCCCCAGTCCAGGAACCACATACAGCATTCCGGTAAGGTGCCAAAGGGGTAACACCGGGCTATGGTGGACTTGAGCTGCATGCAGACCCTGGTCCACCAGAACCTGGGTCGCCCTGGGGCACTGTTATAAGCAGAGTGGGTAGATAATAGTTGTGTACATGATGACATTCTCAAATATCCCATAGTGGAAATTAAACACAAGGGCAAAACACATAGAGTTAAGGCTGGAGTTAGCTCCTGCCTTCCACACCCTCTAATTCTAGGGATGGATTGGGTTGGATTTGATAAACTGGTGGGACAATGTTTGGGGGTGTGTTCATAACAGCTAGGGACATGTATCTGTGTTGCACTCTGTGGTGACGTGGGGTTGTCTGACACTGCTGCTGGGGAGGGGGAACCCTTGATACACTCCATAGAAGATTTTCCACTGGAGCACTCTCACGATGAAACTCGACGTTTTGCCTTCGACAAAGTGATGAAAATTGAAGGTCGAATGGTGTGCCCTGACACCACACAAACATACCCGTCTTTTGCAATGATTAGGGACTGAATGAGTTGTGGCACTGCACAGGAGAGGAAAATACCCAGTTGTTAGTGCCAAAAAGCCGTCAGGAATCAATTTTCCAGGCCGCAATAGTCTAAAGAGACATTGTGTGTGAAAGCAAGAATAAAAATAGAGTGAGCCTACCACGAGAGTTGTGTCCAAGTGTGTGTGTTGGGGAACTCATGATGTCAGAGAACCTGCTAGAATCCAATTCCCTGGCAAAGCTGATAACCTCTTTTTCTTTTTCTTTTTATTTAAACCCAGTGGAATGTGCATTTAAGTTTAACACAGGCAGGTATGTGAAAAGTTTCAACAAAATTTAATGATACAAAATGTAGGAAGTGTCATTATGGGGTCCAAGTAGACGGCATATTAGGAATAACCATGCAAGCAAAATTCAGCTAATGGAGAATAAAGTTAGAACTGAGGCAGAACTGTTATTCAGACCAGTGATTAGCAAGTCATGATGCCATGATGTCATTTCTCTCTGTAATGTTAACTAGGCTTGGCTGGTATTGTTCTCAGTTTGTCAGTCAATAAATAAAAATAGTCAAATTTTAGTCCTGGAGACATACTGTAGTAGAAACCATCATGAATGTCTGTAGAAAGATTTCATTAGCACAATAGCAGCGCATCTGTGCAAGACCTAGTACCAAAGCTTGCACTGCTGGTTTTAATGGTTAATTTAATTTTTAATATATTTCTCTTGCCTTAATGGACATTTTTTATTCTTAAATTTAA
Organism: Heterochromis multidens; assembly: GCA_015108495.1. Taxonomy (NCBI): domain Eukaryota; kingdom Metazoa; phylum Chordata; class Actinopteri; order Cichliformes; family Cichlidae; genus Heterochromis; species Heterochromis multidens. Next base: position 5,459 of record VUQS01001523.1, on the reverse strand, counting down.
TAGCTCAGTCTTTCTTATTGAAAATGTTCAGCCTTCAAACACTTGCTTTTATTCTGCATCCCCTAGTTATCAATAAAACAGACAAAACTTTTTTCCACTGTGGCACTAAATCATAAGTACAGTTAAAAAAATAACCTAACTAGCAACCACTTAAGGCCTCATTTATCGTAACTGTGTAACCAGAAAATGGAATGAGAAAGAGGTGCATGCCAATTCCAAGAAAAAGACTAGGATATGTAAAAAAAAATGGCAGAATGTGATTGCCTGTACTGACACTCTAACCCATGCACATGAACATTGTGGAGAGTGGGGAAATTGATGATACAGATGGTAAGATGGTGAATGGAAGCCAGATTGTAGAAATTAAATATGAGAGGCATCTGTTGTGGAAATCTTGTGAGACCAGGTTTACTTGTGCAAGAAGAACATTCAGGAGACTCAAATGTCATACATAGAAATATATATTGTAGAAAAGTTAGGTGAGTAGAACAGAATGCAGCAACAGAGGTACAGTTAGGTCCATACGTTTCTGGACAGTGAAACTTTTTTTGTAATTTTGTCTCTGTGCACCATCAGAGTGGATTTTAAATCAAACGATCAATATCTTATTGAAGTGCAGACCTTCACCTTTAATTCAAGGGGTTTAACTAAAGTATTGCATTAACTGTTTAGATATTACAGTGTTTTTTATACACAATCCCCAATTTTCTGTGACTCATAGATAATTGGACAAACTAACATAATTCTAAATATAATAACTGAATGAAAATTTTTTGCTGAAGTTTAGAACTCATGGACATCATCAAATGGTGTTTCCTCCTTTGAGATATTCTGGACACCCTTTACTGCATTTTTGTGGATCTTTCTGCCTTAATTTTTCTCTTCAGTAACTGAAAAGGATGCTCTATTGGGTTGAGATCAGATGACTAACTTGGCCACTGAAGAATATCCCATTTCTTTGCCTAATTAGAATCTCTTGGGTTGCTTTAAAGTATACTTTGGATCCTTGTCCATTTGCATTGTAAAGCACTTTCTGATCAGTTTTGCAACATTTAGCTGAATCTGAGCAGAAAGTATAGCCCTGTACACTTCAGAATTCATCAGCAGTCATATCAGTAAACACGAGTGGCCTGGTTCCATCATCATACATACATGCCTATGCAATAACATTGCCTCCACCATGTTTGACAGAAGATGTGATATGCTTCTGATGAGCTGTTTCTTTCCTTCTCTATACATTTCTGTTTTACATTTCTCTTTCCTGATTGTAGACTTTGACAAATATACGTATTCCTCCTTTTGAGTTTTCTTGACTTGACTAAGTTTTGTGAAGGAGATTTTTTTTTTAACCAAGGAAAGAATCTGCAATTCTCAACTTTAAATGGCGAACAAATAGAGAAGTCATGATTCCCTTTTTAACCTTAACCCTAGCCTTGCTTGATTTTATTGTCGGACTGTGCTGTGTTTTCTATAGCCATATTAAAAGCTCTGACTTTTATACGAATGGCGAAATGCTTCACTACTCAAAGTCGGAACTACCACATCTAAACACAAGGATTCGGCTGTCACCCCAAACCTATGCGCGCTGTGGCCTGGTGGATAGCTCGATGCCCACGCTACATTCATCTGGGCTGCCATCATAATCTGTATGTGTCTAATCATTTTGTGAGAAACTGAATTTTTCTGCAAATTCCATCCATCTGGACAGCCTCTCGTCGTCTCTCAACTAGACTGGACAGAAAAACCAGAGGGGTCAATGTCAACAACTTTCAGCATCTCGAATTTATACCATCTACCGTTTTGTCTGGTGGTGTCTCACACTCAATTTTCGATTTTCCGCCACTTAAAATAGCGTTAATTAAAGTGAGGTCTGTGGTGAATAAGACTTTAATACTTCGTGACCTCTTTGTCTCCCATGGTTTGGATTTTCTCTTTGTGACTGAAACTTGGCTACCCACCGATGATTTAGCTCCTTTTGTTGAAGTGACTCCTGAAAACTGCAACTTCCTCAACACACCTAGGACCTGTCATTGTAGAGGCGGCCTGGCAACAATTTTCAGAGATCATTTTAAATACAGATTGCTGCCTGGAAGGGACTACACTAGTTTTGAACTGCAGCTATTCATGTTGGATCTGTCCTGTCCTGTACTCTGTGCTTTAATGGAAAGACCTCAATTTAACAAAGATTTCTTTCAGGAATTTTCTGACTTTCTGTCTGTGATTTTGCCAACCACTGATAAGCTGTTAATTCTTGGTGATTTCAGTATCCATATATGTTGTCCCTCCAAGTCTTTGGTTGGAGAATTTTCACAACTTTTGGACTCATTTAATTTAACCCAGTCTGTCAATGGCCCTACACACAAGCAGGGACACACTCTAGACCTTATCTTGTCATTTGGGTTTTCAGTGACCAGTATAGAGGTGACTGACACGTGTCCATCTGATCATAAACTCATTTTGTTTAATACCCCCATTCCTCACTCACCTTCTAAACAAACTTTGACCCCCTTCTACACACGCCCTATAACGTCTATAACTGTCGCTCAGTTCTCAGCTGCTTTTGCTACATCTCCTTTAGCCACCTTTAATGAAAGTTCTCCTCATTACAATAACCCTGATGAGTTACTCACATGCTTTAGTTCAGCTTGCACCAACATTATGGACTCAATTGCTCCTCTCAAATGCAGCCAGCAAAAAATAAAAACTCAACCTTGCTTAAATAGTGTCACTTTTACCGTCAGACAGGAATGCAGGAAAGCAGAATGAAAATGGAAGAAAGATAAGCTCCATGTCTCTTACCAAGTGTTTAAGACTGTTTGAATAACTATCGACGCACCGTCAAGTAGTGGTGTGCGATACTGCAAATTTTGGTATTGATTCGATGCCAAGTAAATACCAGACCAGTATTGCCAATTCCAATACAGATACCGATACTTTTAACTTATAAAAACAGCTTATGTAGGCGAGAGCAGTGTGTCGTGATTTATGAGATAAATCATCATCAGTGTGACCAATTCTGAACACATTTTAATGATCACTAAATCACTGTGAATTTTACTTTTCATAATAATTAGTTAACACAACAAAACACACCTTTCAGCTTTTTATGGATTTTGAAACTAGATTGTTTGGAGACCTGGAATGTAAATGTGTCTGTCTTTAAAGCACTGTGGGCCAACTTCTGTTCTTAGTATATTCAGACATTTTTCACAGTTCATGTTTGAGGTGTATTTTTTCATTTCCAATAAAATTGCTTATTTAACACAATTCGGTGGGCTGAATATATTATCTGACTGTCTGAATATTGCCTATAAGTAATCGGTCTGTTAAAGTGGCAACTATGATGACCAAGAACACTTTAACATTAACTAATGTTAAATGTTAATGCGTCAGTCATGACTGAAATATTACTTTCACCACTATATGAAGGACCTGGTTATTCTTTGTCTCTCTGAGAGGACTGTGACAGTGACCTCTGACCTCTGAGCTGGGGTCTGGGTCTGTCTGAGGGATTTCTTCCTCTCTTCGTTTCTTTTGCTGCTCTTTCCGGGACAAAGCTTTTAATTTTTGTGGTCTTTCATGTCTAAATATAAGTTGCTGGTGTTGCCACAGTACAGAATTTCCTTCCAACCCGCATCATTGTTTGCAGTGTTTTCATTTACAGCTATAAACTACTTCTACACGTCACTCTGCTTTCTCTCTTATTCAATGCAGCCTGCATGGCTCTGCTCAGCGCCCTGAGTTACGTGACCGCCCGTACTGTACGCTTCTGACGTAGATCAAAAAACCAACAGCAGCAACAAGAAGCACAGCAGAAACTGACAGACCAACTATCAGTCCAACAGATCCATCCTCTGTGGTTCCTCCTGGTGGACCTGCAGGTGAGAAACAGATGTGAGGTGTCAGCTGTCAGGTAGGTGATGAGTGAAGAACAGAACAGAATCCATTTCCTCTTCAAACTGCTGTCAGACATTATCTACTGCACTCTGATCACATCACTCAGACCAGCTGCTTTCTACAAAGTCTCATCAACAACATCTTTAGAAACAAACAATCGGAGTCCTGTACTACAAAGCAAGTTCATCATACCCAGGGTATCTTTCCGTTATCGCCGATCACATGAAGCTGGTTATCAACTCACCAAGTTAACACAGGGGTTTCTTATCTAGGTACGAGCGTGTTCACATGAAAGGTGTGACATTGGCAGCATCTGACCATTCACACTGATTATTGTACTGGCAGCTGAGCGGCTGATTTTCATATTAGAAAAATATGAAGAGGTTACATAATATGGAATGAAGGTAAATCAGTGGTGTGAGAGGAAAAGCTCTGTACAGTAGTTCAGTGTTAAAAGAGGTGTATGTGTGTGCACTTCAAACATTTTGGTCAGCAAGACTGGAAAAGAGCTACTGTATTATTAAAGTTTAGCCTGTTTGAAGGCAGGAAGAAAAGCCGGCAAAAATGCAGATTGTTTAAGTTGACAGACTTATCAATATCACAACTTTATCATTAAGACACAGGAGAATTTGATGGATTATTATATAATCCAGTATTTCTTTAAGTTAATATTTAAAGGACATTTTTAGTTATATTCTCCCTCATCTGCAGCCTCGGTGATGTTTAACAGTGTGGGAGTAAATATTAAATATATAGTGGATATAAAAAGTGTATACACCCCTGTTAAAATGCCAGGTGTTTGTGATGTTAGAAAATGACAATCATTTCAAAAGCTTTCCCACCTTTAATGTGACCTTTAACCTGTACAATTCAATTGAAAAACCAACAAACCTGTCAGGGGGGTGTGTTTGTGTTGTATTAGTTTATGGGTGTACGCACGTATGGAAGCAGGTTATTGTACATCTTTTCGTTTTTGTTTGTTTTTCACTTGAATTGTACCGGTTATAGGTCACATTAAAGGTGAGAAAAGTTTTTAAATGATTTATTGTGGTCTTGTTTCTTAACATCACAAAAACCTGCCATTTTAACACTGTACACTTTTTATATCCACTGTATCTTTAATATTTACTCCCAGACCATAAACATCACCAAGGCTGCAGATGAGAGAATAAAAACTAAAAACGTCCTTTAAATATTAGCTTAGAGAAATACTGGATCATATAATCCAATATCCATCCATCAGATTCTCCTGTGTCTAAATGATAAAGTTCTTACTTATATTGATAAGTAAAAACAGAATTCAAACATAGGCTTAAGTCTACGTGCAAAATTAATATAAAGTCAGCAAGTACAGTGTGGGTGTCCAGGATCATATATTAATGCTAATAGAACAATAAAATTGTTGCAAACCAATGTGCAGCAAACAGAATTAAAAAAGAAAAAAGTTGTCTAAGAGTCAGTCATCAGGGGAAACCAACAAACTGAAAAATACTGACAGCCGCCAGTGCATCCCCTCAGCCTCCTAGTAGATGCACCTATAGTATGAATTTTAACTTCTTGAG
>VUQS01001520.1:0-12980 GCA_015108495.1 Heterochromis multidens | reverse complement strand
TATTGATGCACAGCAAAATCATTTTAATGCCTATATATGATAAAAAAAAAATAAAAAAAAAAACCATGAAATACAAAAGTCTTGATGTACACTCAAAATCACATTTTGGGATACAGATATAGCTTCAGTGTCTTACATCCACAGCATAATGGAATGCAAATAATTAGCTTACATGTGTAAATGGTATCATAAGGTAAAATCTGTTCACTTCAGAGTCCTCTGTAAAAGAAAAAGTTTGGTTGCAGCGTCCAAGTCCTAAACTGTCCACCCAGTAGGACATACTGTTTGTCCCCAGCGTTCAGTTGTTTTGTCTTAATTTCTGAATGGGAGCAGTTTAGATTACTGGACAACACAGCAGGAGAACCAAGTAACTCCTTAAACTTCACTGAGAAGCAGCAGCCATTTGCAGAAGTATCTCATAGCTAACCAAAAACATAACAAGAGACACAGACCTAGGCATCACTAACAATCTGCAACAAGCAAACTCTGCTTATTTGCTTTGATGCCATTAGCTCTATAGGCCAAATTTGACATCCAGTGTCTTCCATTCCAACTTTGATCCTTACAGCTTCAGCTTATACCCACTAAGTCACACATTTTACATTATAAAGATCTTCACTGCTCATTCTTCACTCGCATTGTGGCTATTAGCTGGTAGCGTTTGTGCTTCATTGTTAGACCGTACTCTGGGGTCAGGTCCAGTTGCTCTCCAGGCAAAGTTTGAAAGTTTAGTTTTTGAATGAGGATAGCCAAGAAGAGGAAGACTTCATTTCGTGCAATGACCTCGCCAATGCACCGCCGCTTTCCCAAGCCAAAAGTCATCACCTTCTCTCCCGCTACCTTGTTGACTTCAGTGCCATCAGCATTCAGGAAACGTTCTGGCTTGAAGGAAGGTGGATCTTCCCACAGCTCACTGAAAGGTTCAGAGAATAAAGAAATAAAATAGGTTACACTAACAGCCTTGAAAGCCTGGGAATAGGACTACTATTGTCTTCCTTTACAACTACCAATGGGGTGGCCTGGTGAAAGATATGTAACCTTATTTCTGTAGTATTGGGCAGCTTTGATTGTGAATGTTTAGTCAGTTTATGTCATTCATTTTGGCAAAGAAAAAAAATGTAGTAAAGAAAACTTACGGGTCATGGTTGATCTGCCACTGATTGATGAAGACACAGGTGTCTTTGGGGATGAAGTAGCCATTTAGTGATGTGTCTTTTGTGGTGCTAAAAATAAGGACAAAGTGTCAGTCCATTGTATAATGGCAGGTTTTCACATTCATTCTTGTGACTGTAACAGCCCTGTTTTTGTGTCTATCTTTGTGTGGTTCTGTGATACTTAGCAGGTCATTAACACCTCATTTTTATGAGTATCCTTGAAGTTTCTGACATATAAAATGAATGAATCTCACCAGTGCGGGATTGTGAAGGGCAGGTATGAACAATGGCGAAAGAGCTCCAGGATGTAGGCCTCCAGGAGGGGCAAGTTGTTCCTATCAGAGAGAACAGGTGTACGATCCAGACCTACTTTTTCCTCTGAAAATGAAAAGAGATCATGAACTATTAGTGCATGATTAAGATGGAGATTGCACCCTCTGGCTCTGTCAGTGACTAAAGAATCATATTTAACCATTCAGGTTTGAGAGCAGCAAAATATACATTACAGCTTCTTATCATTTAGCTGTTCTAATATTAAGCATCTCCTGTCATGCAAGATAAATACAATAAAAGCAAAATAAGCTGTACGTACTAATTTCTTCAAAAAGCCTGTTCTGGATCTCAGGGTAAGCCACAAAGTACATCAGTGACCATGACAGCCCAGTGGAAATGGTGTCAAAACCTAGAAGAGACACAAAAGTTCTGTGAGATCACTTGTCTTTTTTCAAGTTATGTTCCTTTTGATTAGATCCTTTAACGCAAAGAAAAAATTCTCCTACCAGCCCCAAACAGATCATTGACGATTCCGACAATCTTTTCATCTGACATCTGGACATTTGCATTCTCGTCCAGCTTTCTGTCCTCGCAGTGATCTATGAGGGAGTCTGTGATGTCACGGATGTTGTCCTGAAAGTAGATCATAGGACCATCTAAATCAATCTTAAGTGCACAGTAAGTAAAAGGGGAAACAATGCCTCTAAAGAACAATGAGCTAAATAATATTGCATACTGTGTGGTGTACCTTGTCAAAGGTGGCATAGTGCTCACTGACAAGCTTTTGAACAAACTTGTTGAAGCGAACATTGAGGCTCACAAACTTTTTCATTGTAGTGCTGGGCAGGTACTGAAGAAGAGGGATGAAGTCTGCTGGGTTGCCACTGCCCACCACCTTTACGAAATCATCACTGAGGTTCACTAAGCCAACCAGCTCATCGTCGTGGTGGTCATAGCGCCGGCCAAAGCACATGCCACAGATCACATTGGCAACAGAGACAACGACGTAGCGGAAGGGGTCAAAGCTGCCTTTGCTCTTCATGACAGTGTTGAGCTCTTTGATCAGATACTCAGCCTCTTTGCTGATATGTTCCTCCAGTGCACATGAGTACTCTGGGGTTGTGCCCTCTATGCTGGAGAAAGAGCGCAGGGCACTGTAGGCCAGCTTTCTGCGGGCACGCCAAATGCCAGCTTGGTCTGTACTGAAAGACAGACTCTTGCCATCATTGATGTAGCGAAAGCTGTACAGGTCAGGTCTGCCAGCAAACTCGTCCCCTTGTTTGATGAGAGCCTGTCGAACGGTTTCATTACCACTTAAAACAACCACAGGACGCATGCCAATCTGGATCTGGAAAACGTCACCGTAGCATTTGCTCATAGCAGTGAGATTCAGGTAGGGTCTTTTTCCCAGCTCTAGCAAATTACCAATGATAGGCAAGGGCTTTGGGCCAGGGAGTTGGTGAAGCCCCTCAGGAATCTTCTTTTGTGCATGCTTGATAATCAGGTAGACCAGACACGCTGTTGCCACAGCCACGAAAACATGTGATGCTGACAGTGCTCCAATGAATGGCAGTATCGTTAGTGCCATGATGACGTTTTTCTGGCTTCAACCTGTAAATTAAATAGCAGGTGCATTAGAGCAGTGAAGACAATAAGTGAGAGAAGTGTTACGCAACATGTTGAAAACATGCACCATAAAGTTTGAAATAACTGAGAGCTGTGACATGTATTTGCATGTATTTGTTTGACTTTTTATGTTCAAAAGCTCCACAGCACTTTTTACAAGTAGTCTATGAAAAGCAGTGGGCTATGTGTATAGGCATAAGTTTATTACAGCATGCTATGACTCATAGAAAGACCAGTGATTAAAAGGTGAAAATACAGAGTAATGCATCAAAGTTATTCAGCACTTCTGTTTTTTCTCTGCTATAAATCAGTCTGTTGCCTTTTTGGCATTTTGCATATGCATGTTTTAAGCTTACCTTTGTTGAACTGATGAAAGAGGAACGGTGCTTTGATCCCAGGAGTACTTTTTCCAAAGTGCAAAAGTACTGTTTGGAAGCGCTACGTTTCGAGTTCAGTCTCTAAAATCGGGAATGGACTCTTGTTTTATAGTGTGCTCCACAGCTTGATTGGCTGCTGTTTGTGACGTAACCTGCCCCCTTCTCCCTCCCTTTTTGTCATGAATGAACTTAGTACAGAAAAAAAAAAGGTGCGCGCGCGTGTGTGTGTGTGTGTGTGTGTGTTCTGAAAAAACAAAACAAAAAACTAATGAATACAAAGAGAAGTCTTCATGACTTTATAATTTATATGCGTTTTATATTTTTTGTTTAGGGCCATATAAGGCATAATAACAATTTACAATCTGTGTTAACAATGTTCAACATTGTACACCATCTACTATTCCGCAGGTGGTTTTAAATTGATTTGCAGGCGGAAATATGCGTTTGGGTTCGATTTTTCTGCACCATTTGGGTTATGATATATAATGTATATGATTATGTGTTGTGTATTGTTATGTAATTATTGCCTAAGCCCGTTAGCTAAAATATCCGCCCTGTGCCAGCCTTTTTCATCTAGCTTTCTTCTGATTAATTTATTGAATTCACTGACTTGTTTTTCGAGTGATACAGACTGAGAGGTAAAAATGCAGTTTTTATTTTGTATTTTGCATCGAATGATTGCAGGCTGTTACATCTCCATGATTCTTGTCCGAGCACTCAATGATGTGTCAGCAATTCCTTTGCCCAAATTATAGCACTGTGATGTTACAGTGACTTGTATCGATCATTTAGGGCAGTTTGTTACCAGCGTGGTGTGAATTTGATTTTACTGGCCAAGAACGATCAGTGTAATGAGTCGAAAGTGACCTACACCGTTACAGCCCAATATTGCAGGGGATAATCTATAAACGCCAGGAGTTTTTTTCTCCTTTAAAAATGATTACTTATTGAACTGCAGAAGGACAACATCGTGTCTAAAACATCTGGGGTTAGAACAGAAGTTTGTGACAACCCCCACATTAACCTCCCAGGCGGCTTTAAGTCCTGATAAAACAGTCAGATGCCATTGCGTGCTTGTACCTGTTAGTTCTCCGCTGGAGTTAAAGATTGACCAGTTGCGTGAGAGCACAGTGATCAAACCCTCACCTCTCCTTTGAAGGGGATGCTGGAGGGGAGGGCGAGCAATCAGGCAGCACTGGTGGAGTGCTAGGGTAGATAAGTTCAATACTGTTCCTTATTGTCCCCTTTTCAACCTTTCATAAGAAGATTTTCTGAGTATGTATTTACGCAGAACTCGGTGTCATTTAGGGCTTCTCAACAGCATTTTGTAATAATAATATAATAAATAAAAAACAAAAATAAAAATAAAAATGTATAAAATTAAACGTTATTAAAATTTAAAAGTCTAAACTCTTTTATTTATTTATTTATTTATTTATTGTATTTCACACATGGGTTTTAAACTATCCACAGTTGTGCTTCTGAGCACATGTACTGACCTAAGTTTGTATGCTCACAGATATCAAAATGTATTACTATAAAGTTATATAAAGGGGAGGTGTGATCCGATTGTAGACTACCTTTTTCAAGGTAACCTTTCATAATTTTATGTAAGTTTGCTTTTAGAATCAACTTACCAGCTGTGTTTTCAGCATACGACCATGGCGTATCATCACAAAGCAATTTAAAATTCATTAAACGGATAAATACACTAATGCATTTTATTTGTTTAGGTCTATATATTAGTGTTAATTTTTTGATTATCTGAAACGTGTAATTTTCTGAAAATTAGTTAAATTATGACGTGATTGACTGGAGGTGTAGGCCTAATGTTTAAGTTCTTCAAAAAGCCAATTTTCTCTGAAAATCCGTGTGCTTTGTGTGCATCTGGAGCTTTGGTAAGACTCTGAAATTGATTTTGACGAAATTTATTCAGTCTATCGTGGTTTCTGAAATCTTACCACAGCCATAGCAATGCATAGATGATGAACTAAAGTGTTGACTTATTGGTCCATATTTTCCCTGATTTCTTTTCTTTTTTGTTGTTGTAAGGAAATCGCCATCTCTCAGAAAACAAGGGGATTTTAAAAAGTAGATCCATAATGTCCATTATACCATGCTTTTTTTTTTTAACAGCACTAAGACAACATTAAAAATGGCCTATCAAAGCGTTCACTTTAAGCAGCCTTCTGAATAGTGTTGCTGTGCGAAAATCCTACTCAAAAGTGTCAGTTATAATATGTGTTTTAACCTCGAAGAATAGATGCTCTTGTATGATTGTGTGCCTTATTTTCTATGAATTACACATTTCATTTCACTACATTTCATTCATTATTATGCAGTGTGACATCAACAGTCTCTACTTTATATCCCCGAATATGCCCCTTAGCCTTAATTTAAAAAACATTATCCAGGAGAGCTCTGACTGCCGTGGAAGCTAAAGAACCGCAAAAAAAGACATTTATTATCGACAAATCTATTTTAATATGTTTTTCTTATTGTAGCCTTTTTGATAAAGTGTTAGAGATTTGTCTTTACATTTTTAAGGCTAAAGACATTAATTAACGATATCAAGTGAGTGTGCGTGGAAAAGTGATTTTAAAATGAAATCTATTTTTTGTCTGTTGAAAATATCCGGTTCGCGTAAAAAACGGCTGTAGTACATAGGCACAACGCATGTATTTATTTGCTTGTTGTTTTTGTTTTGTTTGATTAAGTGATTATTTATGTATTTATTTGTTTGCTTATTAAGATGGTATAAACCCACGAGGAACTTTAAACAAACAAACAAATAAATAGAAAATGTAGGCAAAACTTTTCTTCGTTCATCTAGGGCGCTTAATCCGCGAGGCTGAGCTCTGTCATGCTCCTCCGGGACTGAGTGTTGATTCTCCAGAGACTCTATGTCGTGCGCCACGGCACTGCGCCTCTGGTGCTGCAGGTTGCGTGAGAAGCGGAGCTGCCGTCCAAAGGGGAGGGTCTCGGTCTTCTGGACAATCCTAAATCTGCTTGGTCAAGTCACGCGAAGGCAACAGCCTCTGGAAAAGACACAAGGGTTTTAAACTTGCAGAACAAAGAGCGCAGACACTCCCCCCCCCCACCCACCCACCCTGCTTGGGCACGAAGGTGCACATATTTGCGCGCTATAGCTTCTGTAAATGCGAGGATCTTGGGGCTTTGGAGTCATGCAATCTGCCACTCAGGCTTCATTCACTGCAGTCATGCAACACCGTGGGGCCGTTCTGAGCTGCCACACAGGCGAGAATCCACCTAAACCAGGCAAAGAAAGTTACGAAAACTGAAACTTAGGAACAAGGTGAACCAGTCACCCTTTCTGTCATACAGCAGGTCCCAGAGGATTTGGAAGGATAGGGAAAGAGTCGATGGAGTCTCTACGGAAAACTATTAATTCATTTCAACAAAAGATGTCAGCACAATAAAAAAAAAAAAAGGCTTTTAGATTTCTGATCATGTGTGGCCATCTTTAAATATTTTATTTAAAATGTAAAGAAAAGCAATTCCACAAAGATCTGTTAACGAAGTAGCTCTATTTCTGTTCACAATGTTTAAAAATATATCAATATTACCATCTTACTAGCCCTACTTGGTCTAATAATACATTTTTATGTAATTATCATAAAGCCCTAAAGGAAACAGAACAAGCTTATAATGTAGTTAGGGGTTACATTATTATGTTTACCTTGCACTGAAACCTTGCATATGTCATATAGTTGCAAGATTTTGCCAAGCTGAGTGAGTAAGTAAAGAAATAACACATCTTTCAACAGTGTTAGAAATCAACAATATGAGGTGAATACAAATTAACTTTAGTGCAGTGCAATGAACCTAAATAAATCCAAAATCTAGAACAGTATTGCAGTATCCCTTTGGCGTTATATCCACCACTTAAAGTGTTTATGATGCACATTGATCAAACTTCAATTGTTGCATTTGTAAGTTGTGTGATGGGTGTTAATACGCCCCAGGGATAAAACTGAACCTGATTCAAGATGAATGCGGCTGTGATTGTGTGCAGACTGCCTCACATGGGAGCTGGCTGCGTATACAGTGAGTACTCAGGCTGCGGGAGTGTGTGCCGGATCACAACAGGTGAGCGGCATTCACAACTGGAGATTCAACAACTGTAAATACCACAAACTCGGGGAGCAGGTGAGGAGAGATGTGGGAGCATGGGTGTGAGTCACGGGAGAGTTTCTGTGGTGAGGTACACATTCTTACAAGGATTAAAGAGATTATTTGCTACTAAAGGAAGCAATCAGTAGTGCTACTGTATAGATCCTAAGCTGTGTGTATAAATGACCAAAGAGATCACAGTGGTAGGCTGGACACTGGCCTGAAGGTGTTTAGTGTTAGTTTGCATGTGTCCATTTCATAGAACTGGGAAGAAAAAGACAAGAAAAAATGTTTTGCCCTCAGCCATATACCTCTTAAAGAATTCTTGGACATAAAAGCTGGTGTAATGACTGTGAAGGTTGGTAGTTTCTACTCACGCAAAGGTTGTCACGCACACACCTTAGGAGCAGGTGTGTACCTCTGCTTAAGTGTGTGAGTGTGTTTCTTTGCATACCAGTGCTGTGAAGAGGCTTTTTTCTATGTGGTAGTTTCATGATTTAGAATCAGTTGAGGAACAAACGCACTTCTCTGGTTGTCATAAAGCTATAAAACCTTTTTCAAAAACATGTCTATAAAAATAACAATAATAATAATTAATAATAGTAATAAATTCACTATGAACAAGCAAAAAAAAACAAAAAACAAAACCCACTGTATTTTAGAAGTTTAGACAGGTAAGTAGCCACTCAATAACCTGTAAAAAGTATATATAACAGGTACTTTTTAACCAGGAAGTGTCCTGGGCCAAGACAGGCAGCAATGAATTAGCATGTTTTTTGGTGGTGGGAGAAACCTGAGCTCAAATACAGGAAGAACACGGGAGCTCCACACCGAAGAATTCTCCACCTGGGTTCGAACCCAGAACCTTGTTTCTGTTAAGCAAAAAATAAAGACGTGTTTAGATAAACATGTACTTCTGAATCTCAGCATAAAATACACTTTGGCTTCTGCTTGTAGTCCACTTGTAATCCGAGTTCTATTGACCAAAAATGTGACATGACACTGAGAAACTTCCAGGTAGACAGTCCTAAAAAGAACAAATCCATGACTGCATTTGTCAAAGTCCAATTTCAAACCCAGCGGATATTTTAGCCAAGTCAAAATTGGCTGTTACCCCAGACAATAAGTCCACAGACTATCAAAAATGTTCCCAGATAGCCTCCCCACTGAGAAAATACACTTTTTTTTTTCTTATGTGATGTGGTTTTGACTAAAATCTCACACAATACTTGCTTAAACCATCTGATAACCAGCCAGTCTAAATGTTGTTGAATAAGGCAGTGGAGTTTTACCTGGTCTAGGATGGCTCTACTGATGTACTTCAACGGAAATAAACCAGAAAATAGGAATTTCCCTTCAATGATCTCAAAGGAAGAATCACATTTAATGCTTGTCACCTCTTTGTTGGCGGAGTTTCCCTTGTTACTATGTCAATAACAGGTCTCTTTTACATGTGTCTACTGAATGGCTACTTCACCTATTTAGTATTGCTCTTACATCAAAATGTGAATTGAAGGCTGATTTTGAAAATTTGACCCAAAATGGAGCAAAACAGACAACAATATTCTGAATCTTAGAACTTAGAGTGAGTCAGGCCCCAGGGCTTTACATTTCCCATGTCTTTCATCACCAGGATTATTTCTTTGTACATCGTTCGAGAGATTCCTTCCGAGCCACATCAGAAGATGCAACCATTTTCATTTTCACAGTAGTACTTCTCATGATTAGTAACCTGACTTTCATGTGTGAAATCACTGGGTGCCCTTCTAATGCTTATTCAGCTTCTCCATTAATTGTAAATTCAAAAGCCAAACCTCAAAGTAACACACATGTATAATACAGTATGTCTGCTGTAAATGAGAACAAAAGCTTGACCAGTAGGACATCAGCGAACAGGCTCCTGGTCTTGCGTGTGCCCTATCGAGCAAACCTTAATAGGATTATTTTGGGCTGCAGGTCATGACACCACACAGGAATGTCGCCTATGACCTATTACAAATTTGCAGCATAGGAATTAATATGAAGCTTAAAGTGGCAATTTTGTATCAGACACTCCACTGACTAACATCACTTCTATTTATGCATTAGCTCATTCCTCACAAAACTGCATTTTTGCTTTGCTATGTCATCTGTTGCATGTGATATGATCAAAGGTCTTCGGCTAATATGACAGCCTAATAATGTAGAGAAGAATTCCCACTCCTCTAGTCTAAACACACACGTGTTAGAACACAAAGCATGCTCGTGTGTGTGTTTAATGAACATACAATGTACATTTCTTTGCTGCATGCTGGCTGTAAAAGTTCTTTTTATTTTCATTAGATTTTAGTAGTCTACAGCTCACCTGTACGTCTTAACAGTTTATGACTGTCCATTGAGCAATGCAGTATATTTGATTATATAAGTAGCTTAGTTACAATACAGTGTTTTATTTATCCTTTTTACGTTCTTTTTTTTTAATTACAGACCCCATGTGAGGTTTTCTACTGTATTTTAAGGGCAAGTGTATCATGAAGCTTGTAATTTGGCGATGCGAAGGAAAAGTTTTTAAATCTAAATCACGTATACTTGTCAAGTGAAAAGTGTTAAAGTAAAGTTTCCATGGACATTAATTAATTAATATTCCACTACTATTCTGAATGTGAGAATGTTCCAATTTTGATACAGGTCAGTTAAACAGTGACCCTGTTGTCACCCAATGAAGATGCTGTTTTATCACAGCCCACTTCAGTCAACTAAACGTGCATAATACATCCCTTGACACACTGATTACTGTCCTGTGTGAAAGAATGACGAGGTCTACATAAGTGCCAAAGTAAGCAGGACATGTGGTGGTGGTCTTATTGTGAAGCTTCATGTTTTGTTTTGCTTTGTTTTCACTTGTTGTTAGGTTACATTTAAGCACTAAAAACTACTTGATTATGTTTAGGATCTTGGTTTGAGTTAAAATATTCCTATTCACAAATGTTAACTCTGCATGTTAAAATGATACTTAAGGCTTCTTAGTTCATTAAAATGTCCTGCCATGGAGTCCTGACCAAATGCCCAGTTTGAGAGTTGGAATAAGTTGCTGCAACAGGAGGAACTAATGTTGTAACAACTTCAACAAAGAAACAGCGATTGCAGATGATAAATCAGGCCTTATTTCAAATATAGCATTTTCTGATTAACACACGTTATATACCGGTATTACTCAGGTTTTACAAGCATTCACTATACATGGATATATTAGGAATATGCATCTGGGTTTGTCACTGCAGTCATTTTGCAATACATGGCCTCTTGCCCATTTTTACTATCAGTCCTGTTTGATATATACAAACAAACTAGCCAACAGTTTGGAAGGCTGGCATCAATATGCACACCCAAATAAACCCCATGTTCACTGCTGTAAGATGAAACACTAAACATCATGAAAAACCCGGATATCTGCAGCGTTATGTACATGCTGATTGTCATCAAACCATCATTTCATTAACCTCATACTTAGCTGTGTAATTTTTGCATGTGCAATTTGAAATCTGAAAAGTATAGCTGCTGGGAGTTATGTCATTTTTACCTTTAAATATAAAAATCTTGGGAGGAAGTTTTATGTAATATTCTTGTAATATAGGAAAATTGACCCAAATGACACTACTCTGTGACTTTTACTACCAGCACAAACGTGAACTGAATAAACAGACCAGCAAGGAAATAGTGGTGATGGTGAAATGTTGTGGTTAGTGGTTGATTTGAATTACACAATGTAGAGCACACAGTGCAGTTGTCTTGTGATTTTGGCTTTTTTTGTTAAATACACAGGATTCACAAATCCTGCAGATTTTCATGGCGATATTACAATAAATGTATCCAACATAAGCTCTTAAAGCTCCGTTTAAGGTATTTATAATCAATGTTAATGTTAAAGTTTAACGTTCAAAGCTCGAAGAACTGAAAAGCTATATATCAATCATAAAAATGTATAGCCCTGTATGTTCTCTTTAAGGTGATCTTAGTACAATTCAGAAGTGATAAAACTTGCAGTTTATCTAAAGGCCAATGACTGGGGCAAGTGATTACACTGTTTTAGGGGACGCAAAGTCAGGTTAATCTTTTAGGTCAAAATAAAAGGCAGAACCAGAAGATAACATGTCAGGGAGGTCATCAAAATCAACTGCCTTTCACACGCAACCATAAACACTTTGCAGTGTCCCTGAGGAAAAAAAAAAAACAAAAACTTTTCACATGAGTGGTGTGTGTCTGCGTTTGCATGCCGGGGAAACAAGGATTTAATGTGAGTAAGGGTGTGTGTACAGGTGGGGGTGGAGGGGCTGCTGGATCACTTTCCCTTCCTCACCAGGCGTGAATACCAGATTAGTAACTGAGCTAATGGTTGATGATTTCCCCTCCCTCCTATCCCCATAACTCTCCTCTGTCCTTATGCAAGACAGTATACTAGCGAGTCGTGGCAGGAACAATAGTTGCGTGCAGAAATATCTCGGTCATTCATCTTTCTGTCACCTCTTCCTGAGCGGAGCACGAAGGTGTCATAACTGAAGGAACAGGCAAGGAGAGAGAGATCATGAAGGAAAAAAACCCTTTAGATCGCGTGTCTAGTTAGAGTCATGACCCGAGCTGCAAAAAAACCCCAGAAAAAACAGCAAAAAACCAAAAACCCAAAACAAAACGAAACAAACCCAACAACCAACAAACAAACTAACTAACAAACAAAAACCCCAAGAACAATAGCCGGACAGAGACGTGGTCTATGTGTAAATATTTGACTAATTTGTGCAGAAGAACTGACATAGCCTAAAAATAACATCTCAGCTGATGGAAACTGTGTTAGAGAAACTGTGTTTATATAGACACCTGAATTCAGTCAGATGAAGACGGGTAGTCTGGTAGTCTGTTCACTCTTCTGCACCACCACCCTAAACACAGACATAAACAACAGCAAATGACCACTGCATACCTCTGCTGGAAATTCCCTCCACATCATGCATGAATTCAGTCCCTGGATCCAGAAGCACATTTGGATCTGAATCAGTTTGTTGTGTTCTACTGAGATCATCAAGATTAAATCTTCCAATTTTTCCCTATTTCAATTTGATATGTATTTTGATATGATGTGAAATGTAAAATTTTGCCTTATCTTACAATGGTAAATAATCTTTCCAAAAAAGTCCAGATTGACTCCAAATCAGTTCTAAGAAGAGCCAAGACCCATCTCTGGTAACAGAGTCATGGAAATCTGTACACAACTTTTTGAGTAATCCTGCTAAAAAAAGAAAGAAACAAACAAAACCAGTCACATGGGGGTGGCTGTAGTTCAGGAGGTAGAGCAGGTCATCTTGGAAGGTTGGTGGTTCAATCCCTGGCTGCTCCACTCTGCATGCAGAGGGCAAGATACTATGCATCCATTGGAGTGTGAATG
>VUQS01001518.1:6260-21454 GCA_015108495.1 Heterochromis multidens | reverse complement strand
AACACACACCTAATCCAGGAAACACAAAGATAACCTTTGCATTTCGAGACTATCGTATTCAATCCTTCTAACATGTCTCTCCCATCGCAGGCCCTGTGAGTTAGACACACACACACACAGACACACACATACTCAAAAAAGAACAACACAACACATAAAGAAGCTTGAAAAAAAACACACAGTACAGGTTTGTGCAGAGAGAAGCACGCAAATTCCCGCACTCCGAGTCACATTTAGGCCACCATGTACATCCCTCCGAGGGTACAAAGATACACAAATCATGACATTCATTTTCTCACACATGCAAAGACAGGTCCTGTAAAATGGCTTTTATGGATGCCACCTGTCCATATGGGATCTGATAAACACACCAAGGCCTTTCATGTTTAGTTGAATTAAGCCTCTGTGGCTGTTAACACATGACTTTCTCTCCACTACCCCACCTAACACACACACACACACACACACACACGCTCAGTTTGGGATTGTTTCTGCAAGCAGTGGAAGTTATCCATCACATTTTTCATTCCCTCTCTCCATGGAGCCCCTCACAATCACCTCATCTCTCCTTATCACATCTGCCAAAACATTTCTCTCACGCTTGCAGTGCTGAAGGTTTTCAAACGTTCCTTTTATAAAAACGTCTCTGACTTTACTGCACTGACACGATGTGGAGTTTCAGGGTTCCGTCGTCACCCCAAATCCCTGAAAGATACTTCAGACATCTATGCTGTTAGAGGGTGGAGAGGAATTTTTGTCGATTGCTACAAACAATTGCTTTAATTTCTGATTTTTCTGCAGATATTTGATAAATTGTTTAAGCTGTAATAATTATTGTCCTCCAAGGTGTGCAAAACCTAGAAATATTCATTTAATGGTGATATAAAAAGAAAAGAAAGCAGCAAATCATTATGTCTTAGAAGCTAGGAAATCTTTTTAACTCAAACAATTGACAGCCATATGATATTGAATTAACCAGCTGATTTAATGAACTAGCCATCATTCAGAATTAGAGCAACAAATCCAAAAGTAACACACACTGATGTCACATACTTTTTCCAGCAGCTACAGAGCCATTAAGCAAAGTGTAAAGAAACCCTAAATTCAGATTTAACTGCTTTGTTTTTTGCCGCAATAAAATAATCTCATAATGTTGGCGCCTTAAATCATTCACATTTTACAATTTTTAAACTAAGACATTCACAAACCAAACTGAAATCAAATGAACTCAGCAACAGGACATGCAGTTTCCTCAGTGTTGGGGTTTAGGGCGGATGCCACCGAACAACATGAGAGGATTGGAAAAAGATGTGCTTGTGTGAAATCATAAATCAACACCACCATGTCCAGAAAGAGAAGCTGAATCAGAAAAACAGACATCTTTATCTTTTAGAAGGATCCTGTCTGCAGACCCTAAAGATTTGAGACAGTTTGACAAATCCTGGATCAGGGCTGATATTACACCATACAGAAAGATTTAAAGCTTCTCAGAATATGTTTTTAAAACATAAAGTAAACCAGAATCATAGTTTGAAGTATGCAGACTGCCACAGGGTATCTGGATTCAATCTCTGGACTGAGTATAGATGCAAAAAAATACTAATATTTGGATGCCAAGTATGTGGAGTTAATTAGAAACAGGTACATTAAGCTGTGTTGACCATATCTGGTGAAAGCATTGAAGAGAGATATGCACCACTTCCTGTTTGTGTCCTCACTGCCAACTTTGCCTTAATAAATGCTTCTGCCAGAAGAGCAGAAAATGTTCACTTCAAAAACAAACGCTTCATTTACTAATGATCCAGTCAGTTTTATGGGTTTTGGCTGATATGTGGAACCTAAATACATTAATGTGCTTGGTAAAAAATAGAATAAATGAGTCTGACACAAATGGAAACTATTCCTGCTGTTTGTCCGTTAACTAATTATTTCCCGACCCAATATCTAACTTGTGTGGAATTCATAAATTCACAGCTTTGAAGGTTTCTAAAATAGAAATGTATCTAAATAAATAGAGTACACATGTTGAAACACTTTTCTTTTCTTATATTATCTATATTGATCGACAAAAAAGTAAAGCTTAAAACTGATGAAACTTTAAATATTACCTAGATTTGGTGGTATTGACGAAACTGCCTTCACAGAAAAAGAGCAGTGGAAAACAGGGAAGCTGTTGTCACTGTTTCAGAAGTTGACTGAAATTTGGAGGTAATAAATTCAGTTTTTCTGTTCTTCCTACAAAGATCTCACCACTGTATAAAATCACTGTATTTATCTCGTTTCATTCAGACAAGAAGCAACTTGGTGGTGGTGTGTGCTGCCTTCTAGTGGTTTCAATACAACAAAACTACTCTAATTAGATATGTGACTGCAATGAGGGGGATAGGCTGACAAGATTCTAAACTAGAAATGGTACTGAGAGGTAATCTGAAATGCTGTTAAATGCAATTTAAAATAAACTATGCGAGTTACAAATCTGGCATAGAACATACTATATTTTATTAGAATGCAATTTTCCATCTTTTATTATATTAAATATAATATACATGGGAGCTAAAGTTTATTTGCAGTCTCACAAATCTATGTACACTCATGTATTTATTTTTCTACCACAATAACTATTTAAAACTACTAATTGTTATTTCAGCTGCTGTTCTGTACAGTAATCAGTGCTCGGTTTCAGTAGGGATGCCTCCACAGATCACATCTCTTTTTGAGCCACAGCTTTCTTGTGAGACTCACACAAGTCTAATTTTGTAAAATAGCCAACCTAAATATGGGGCACTGTCTCAGTATGAAGGAAAGGAAAATGCTATGCAGTCCCATTTAAAGTGGGACAACTGGTCAGCCTCCAATGCTGATGGCTAAGGAAAGATGCACAGATGCAAGACATTTTTCTCGTTTTAGTAGGTAGCAACGATAATCATCTAAAATTTATCTCTGCATTATTCAATTTAAAAGAAAAAAATAAACAACTGGGGAGGGGTTTCAACTACGTTTTATTGTATATATAAAAAACATTTATATAGAAAGACACAGAACAAACACATGGAAATACACACTAGACAAATACTGAAAAACCTTTATCTTGATGCAAACCCTCTGTATTTACAATGTGTCTGTAACAACAAGTCAGAATCTTTTTTTAATCATTCAGATTTAAGCAAATGTATTAATCCATTTAATATACTTCCAAAGTTTGTTAATAAATCCAAATGAATGAATCAATTTCTGTTTTCCTAAGATCTGAACAACTTAAAAATACAAATTAAGGGAAATCCAAACACTTGAAATCGTCTTAAAATATCTCTGCATGCAGAACTAGAGGTCTCCATCCTGCTTCCTCCTTTATAAATTGTTTGCCTTGGACATGAAGTCCTTCAGAGTATCCCGGAGCTTTTGAATGGCAGCCTCATCTTCTTCAACAGCCTTTGAGCAGATCCGCTGCACTCTGCTGTGCAAATCCTCCAGGCACTTCTGTTGTACAGGAACCACAGGAGACAGCAGTGAGGGGAAAAAAGCAATATGCACCATAATCAGTCATTTTTACAGACTCACATTAAGGCCTCAGTCAAACAGGCCTAGAAACTGGTCGGCGACCCTGGCAACCACTCGTTGCTAGAGAAAAATGTGTACTGGGTGGAGTGGTTGCTGCCGGCTGTTGCCAGGTGAAATTGGTTGCAAAGGAGATTGCTGTGATTTCCTGTAGTTTGCATGGATGACGCCAACGTATCTGCAAAAACTCGCCATTTACTCTCTGAGCTGTAGTGAAACTTGTGCCCAATTTTGCATCAGTGACAGCAAGCAACCACTCACCATCTGGTCACAAAATACACACTTTTCCCAAGCAACAAGTGGGTACCAGGGGGTCACTGATGGGTCTCTAGGCCTGTGTGACTGGAGCTTAGCTATCAATTAACAGCCATAAACCTCCAGCAACCACAGACAGAGCTGTAGGAACATTACCTCTGTAATTGACAAGTGATTGGCAGCTGTGGTAAAAACAGACGCCAGGTTGTTGGCGACCGTTCGCCTCTCCTCGTTGGTCTCCTGCAGCACGAGGTGGTACCTTGAGAAGAGAGGAACACAAGTCTTATTCTAAAATTGCATCATTTGGAATAAACAGACATACCATTCATGTTAAACATCACCCCCATTTCATTAATATGTGACTAAGTGATGAAGAATCTGTACTTTTAGGACCATTTGTCATTATTTTGAATGGAAATAGGCAACCAGGGACATAAAGAACCTTGAAGAAATGCAAATATGATAAATATACAGTTGTTGCTTACTGTTGCTGTGCTGCTTTCAGCTGCTGCACAGCCTCGTCAAAACCATAATTAACTTTCTTCTCGAGAAGTTTACGGTGGTTTTCCACAGACTCCATCTCTGCCGCCCACTCCTGTTCCTCTCGGGCTTGCTCCTATACAAACATACAATAGTGCAACATGTTTGTGAAAAACTACTGTGTATTTTCTTCTACATTTTCTCCCAGGAGAAGGAGAAAGGAGAAAGATTTTCTCCCTCTCCTAGGAGAAAACAAATTTCTTTTACTGTTATGAGTTATTTTATTAATTTGAGATGTTGATAGCTCTTTGGGAGTTACAGTTATAATTTCTTAATGTAGATATGACTTTGTTTAGTGGAAATTTTCTGTGTCGTGATGCAGAATATGGAACAATACCTGCATTTCACAATCCAACCGTTCATCCAGCTTGCGGATCTGCTCTCTCAGCTGCTTGAGATCATTGGTCTTATCCATGATGTTAGAATTTACCTAACAGACAAATATACACCAATTATAAATGCCACAATACAAATAGGCTAATATGTGACTGCTGCTGCTTACTTTATATATTCAGAAAAAAATATGATACATTATGAAATTTTTGTTACCTGTTCACAAGACTCCTCCAAACTGAGTTTCATGTTGGCTAGTCGACTGTTCTCCTCCTCAACATCACCGATCAACTTTCTTAGGAGAATCTGTTCAGAACAAGTACACAGAATACACCATCATGTGAAGCTGCAACTTAGTTGAATATGGAAGCAACCTTAACTACTGGGACTGTAAACAAGTCTTGTCCACTGAACTGATGAAGATCTGCTCTCTTACTGTTTTGAACAGCTGCATAAACAGAATACTAGCTGGAGTCACCTGTATCTGTGTTTTATACTGAACCATGCTGCTGGGTCCACATTCAAAAGGTCGGATCTCAAAATCGTGACCACAGGCGTTCTCTGCAGATATCGGGATCAGCTTCAGTTTACGTGCCAGCTTGTGGTACTCTGTCAGCTTCAGCTCTGCCTGGAAGAGAGAGGATTGACATGGATGAAAAAGAAATGGAAGGAGGAAAGGAAAAAAGGAAAAATCACAGGTAAAATTTTTTTACTGAAAAGGATGTTTGATATTAAGTCTTCACTGACTATAAACTAGGTAGAACATAGGCACAGATACACAGTAGAATATTTTCCTGAAATTGAAACATTTACTCAAAACCAATTAACAAAATAGGACTACAGCTGCCCTTCTTCGCACATATACGAGATGTAAATGTAGTACCTTCTCTTTCACTTTGGCCAGTGCAATCTCTTCATTCCACTTATGCTGTTCAGCGTCCTCCAGAGACTTGGTGAGACTGGAGATGGTCTGTTGAAGTTCCCTCTTCTCTCTGTTGATCCTCTCTACATCAGCTGGAGTAAACTTCTGATTTTGCAGGAGGTGCTGCAGTTTATTCCTCTCATGTTTCAGAGTTTCCAGATGGCTGACTAAAACAATGACATACTGAATATGTATAATGCTCTGACCTTGTCATTGTGACTGATCAAATATAATTGTATAATCACAGAATCCAGTGCATTCTGCCAAAGAAATGGCTGGCTAAACATGGCTGGTTAGATAAATGCTTAGTTGTATTTACCAGAGGTCTCCAGCTCATCATTCAGTTCTGAAGCTTTTTTCTCCAGGTTGTCTTTAAAAGATTCCAGGCTGGCACGATAGCTCTGGAGTTTCTTGAGGTCTGCCTGCAGCTTCACCTTTTCCATCCTCTTGGTCATCAGACGGTCCTGTTCAGGAGGAGACAGAAAATGGTCTGATATATTGGTGCTAACACTAAAGATATGCCACATTAGTGACACAACTGAGCACACAATTCTTTACAGCCAAAAGACAAAATAATGTTTCAGCTATAGAAAAAAGTCTTACGGTCTGACTATCCTTCTCCAGTCGTTCAACCTCATCAGAAAGTATTCGGTGTTTCTCCTCCATTGTGGCCAGCAGGGCTTCATCGACGTTGTAAAGCTTCTCTGTGAACATAAACATTATTCTTGTTCATTTTCCAAGATCATTTTTTTTAAATCAAAACCTAATTTACCTTTAAAAGTGAGATTTAATTAATAGACTGTAAATCAA
The DNA here is from genome assembly GCA_015108495.1 of Heterochromis multidens. NCBI lineage: Eukaryota > Metazoa > Chordata > Actinopteri > Cichliformes > Cichlidae > Heterochromis > Heterochromis multidens. Next base: position 15,039 of record VUQS01001518.1, on the reverse strand, counting down.
AACTAAAAGTAGGAAAAAAATGTTGAACACTCAGGCATAACTGTTTTATTCACTTAAGGTGGTCTCCTTGTGCAGCAATACACTGCTTCCAGTACTCCTGAAAGGGTCTTTTAGAGGCACTTGGAGAAGTGCATTAAAGGGTATAACAGCTGAATTAAATCAGACACAGTTTTTGCTTTTTGTAGGTGCAGTCTATGTAAACCTCTGTAAAAACTACCACTTGGTTAACAAAAAAAAACAACGCACACACACACACAAAACCATACTTTTCATACAGAGATGTTATGCTTACTTAGTTTAACGAGGAATGCTTCATCTTCGTCCTCAAATGTGTCATCACCCTGCATGAACTTAGAGTATGTCTCAGCTGTGTAGTCCAGGAAGAGCTACGTAAGAACAAAGTACAAAAGAACATTTATATTTAGACAGGCATCAGCTCACACTGACTTTGCTGAACAACAGAGACAGAACACCTGAATGGCTACAAAATGTACAGTGCCAGTAACTATATAACAACAAGGTCTTGTGTTTTATTATAGCAGCAGATATACAGTACACTCTCTTAACATTTTCATTTAACATTTCTTAATCATTTTCATATTGTTCAAAGAAGTTACAGTACCTTGTTATACTCAGCTCCATCCTCAATACTGTCACCATCTTCACAGAAGTCACTGAACAGCAGCTCCTGTTTGCTCAAACTCCAGTTGATCTGATGCACGAACACATAAAATAAGAAAAACATACTGACCTTAAGCTTCCACATTTTCCTCTTGGGGCATTCGATATTTAGTGCATGGGAACTTGGTTTTAAACAATAACAGTCCAGTGTACCTCAATTTAGTGTTATTTCTCACCTTGACATTATCAATGAGCCACATGAGAGCCCCCAGAGCCTGAGGCCAAGTATGGGGTGCTCCAACAGAATACATGGAACACTTGGAAAGAACGAACGGATACCTTAAACAAGAAGCCACAACAGAGCAAGTCAGCAATGTTTCTTAAACTACATAAAAGGAGATATTTCATAATATATTCTTTAGCCTTTAATAAAAAAAAAAAGAAAAAAAAAAAGGTGTTTTTTTTTCCTAACTGTACTTAATGGACTCTAAATGAAACAAAGAAATGCTAAAACATACACAACAGTTGTTAACACTAAAACAACATTTTTACCCCAAGGCTTTAAGGAGAGCTGGAACCTCCTCTTCAACTTTTGAGTTTGGCATCTCAAAAGTTGGGTCTAGCTGGCAGTAGATAAACTCAAACATCTTCACAAACTCCTTGGTAGATGGAGACTGGAGGGTCTTGGCTGATAAAGTGCCAGGGTAACTCTGCTCTGTCAAGAACTAAAAAATATAAGAGAAAATACAGTTGGAAAGAGCCCCAAAGTAAAAATATTTTCAGCAATCTAACTGCAAGCATTTAAGACCCATTGTGTATCCATCATAGACAGAGGTGTTATAATAATAGTAAGTAGCTAAATGAAATAAGGTCTATGTTGCAGTCTGGCACAGACTGAAACACACCTTAAAAACCTACCACTATGTTTAATATTCAAACAGTGGATTTAATGTATTAAACATAAAGAGTGCTGCAGTGCTCACACAATCAGCTTTACACCGGCTGAGTTTTTGTTGTTACCTCATGCAGCTGCCTGATACATTGCTGAACATAAGATTTATCATGTAGAGGTCGAGAATCTTTTATCTTCTCAGGTCCTCCAAACCCCGACATGGTGCTGTTGCGAGGCATGCCAACTCCACTAGTCCTGTTAATGTGCCACATGTGAAAGAGCAGTTTTATTAATTTGCAAGTTTCATTTGAACTTAATTAACGTATAACATTGCAGAATTTTTCAATTAAAAAAGCAAAAGTAGATTTTTAATTCACGAGTACACATCAGAGTAATTTTGGCTTGAGTGGGATAATCAACTTTTTCCTTTTTTACTAGTTTCAGGACCTTTTGCCATCTTTATTTCTGCAATGTTCTTCAGTTTTGCTGCATATCTTACATTAGTTTAAAATATATTTTTAAAAAAAACTAAAATAACCTGAGGCTTTTTACAAAGGTAGTAGTACATCTGGACTCATTTTATGAATGTAAACTCTTTTTTTTTTTTACTGTATGTTCCCATCCTTTTATAGTAATACTGTAATTGAGTTTTGGACATTCCTGTCATACCTTGGACCAAAGAAGCTAGTCCGCCTTTCAGACGTCCCAGACTGAGGTTTGGGTATGCTGAGCTTCCCAAATGAAGGCTGTTTACTGTAAAGAAGAAAAGAAAAAAAACTTCAGCTGCTAGTGATCCATCTTTCCACCCCATGTATACATTTAGCTGACCTAAACTAGGAAGCCCCAGTCTGTCACAACGCGTCCACCCAACATCTTACTCTGGCTGTGTGGTCCAAACTAAGCGATCTGAATTCAGTGTTTTGGATGCAAACCCTTATTAAAAGCATTAGGTTACAACAATCAGATGTTTATCAAATACAGGAGTGAACTAATCAGTGTATTTGCAGAGCTAAATTTCTTACAGGTGGAGTTTCTTTAAACCAACCTCTGAGGCGTCGTATACACCATGCTCATCCTGTTGCTGTCTTGCACTCGCATCGGCAGCTCCGATGGTCTGCTCCCTTTGGCTCGACTCAGCCTTCCACTGGACATGGTATCACAAAAAAGCAACATGTATCGTTTATGACAGTCGCTCCACTGACTCCCAACTTTTCACCGAGTACACAACACTGCCTATTAATGTTGGCTACATTTGGAAATGAATATCAACTCGCTGCTGAGGTTCACATACGCTGCTTGCCACAACTAGCGCCGTAAATTGTGTAATATTTCAGTGACCCAGAGTTCACTAGACCTAACTCCACATGACGAATAAGTCGTGTTGTAATCTTTAATAAGCGTTATAGCAGTGAATAGTGCTGAACTAACTGCTGCGGGTGGGGACATCGTTTAAACTAACGGTCGCTAATGTCCGCAAACAACGAGAACAACTGACTGGGAAATTCATTAGCCATGTCACTGGAAACATTACATTTTATCAGAGTGTTGTTTGGCATTTATTTTCCTGGCCAAAGTTACACTTACCGCTCCATATTTTGTCGGTTTTGTTTACAAAATGAAACAAAACTTCCGAGCAGATCCGCAAACCCCGCCAAAACAATACAAATATCGGACGGCGGTGACATCACAGCAGTACGGGTAGCCATTTAGTCCAAAAATGCTTCGCTCGGATTGATTCCCCGTCTATAGGGTTAGATACACCTGCTCAACTGGTCGTTAACGCAAATATATCTAATCAAATGGCAGCAACTCAGTGCATTTAGGTATGCAGACATGGTCAAGGTGACCTGCTGAAGTTCAAACCGAGCATGGGGAAGAAAGGTGATTTAATTGACTTTGAACGTGGCATGGAGAATGGGCAGACTGCTTCAAGCTGACAGGAACAGTAACTCGTTACAACCAAGGTATGCAGAAGAGCATCTCTGAACAATAGATACTGGGTGGGCCACATCAGAAACTGGGACTCTTGTATATTAATATTAATTTTGTCTCTTTAAACTTATTAGCATGGACAGTCTATACGGCATGGGTTACACGCTACAGCAGACCACCGCACCGGGTGCACATAGTACCAGCTGAGCATGGTTTAAATTCCACAGCCTACCTGAGTATTGTTGCTGACCATGTCCATCCCTTTATGACCACAGTCTACCCACCTTCTGATGGCTGCTTCCAGCAGGATAACACATCATGTCACGAAGCTCAAATCATCTCAAACTGGTTTTGTGAACATGGCAATGAGTTCACTGTACTCAAATGGTCTCCACAGTCACCAGATCTCAATCCAACATAGCACCTTTGGGATGTGGTGGAACAGGAGATTCTCATCATGGATGTACAGCTGAAAAATCTACAGCAGCTGTGATGCTATCATGTCACTATGGACCAAAATCTCTGAGGAATGTTTCCAGCACCTTGTTGAATCTGTACCACCAAGACTTAAAGCAGTTCTGGAGGCAAAAGGGGGTCCAACCCAGTAACTTATGAAGTGGCCAGCAAGTGTATGCATACTCATTATATATAAGAAAAGCTGAAGTCTCATTTACCATGTAAATATGTTGCATTTGTACATGAGGATGAGATCTAAAAAAAAAAAAAAATATAAGAAAAATATTTATCTCCCAGACTTGATCAAATAGAATATTCATAACAGTGGATAAGTCCTCCGGCAAACAATTTTCTATTGTATTAATAATCCTTACTGTGTCTGACAGATTGGTATGGTTCAGCAAAATCAAATACTATACTATGTATCATTGTATGCATACTTTAACAAAAACTGGGATCATATTATGATCATACTTGTGTTTTTGTTTGTTCTGACATCTAAACATGACCCAAAATACTACAATCTGACATCATTTGAAGGCTTGCTCCCTCATATGATCAATCTATGAGCCCATCCAATGATTTTCTTCATTTTGCAAGATGAAAAAGACTGGATTAACACTTTGAGCAGACAAGTGACAAAGAGAAGTAGAAAATTTATTGCAGTATTTGTTCCACCAAAAGGGTATGAATCCCTTTTCCTCTTATTACTAGGGTGACCTAATACAACAAAATCTACATTTACAAAATATCCTCCTGCAATAGGCCACATATACTGCATGCGTAGTTCGAAATAGAATAAATTATATTCAGAGGACTCTGCCATTGTACAGCATGGACAAATAAAAGTGAACAAAAATAAAAATTCTTTTTTTTTTGTCTTTTTTTGTCTTATTTTTTTTTCCTCAAATATCTAAAAGCTAAAAGGAAAAAAACCATCCGGTTGCTAGTAGTATAATAAACTCCAAAAACACTTTAATAAGAACATCAAAAAGACTAATTTCCAACATTCACTTAAGGTTTTATTCTTTTTTTTACAGCTTTTTTGTCTTCAGAGATATAAACATTTTAATTTTTTGTTGTGTTAAACTATGATACAGTGGGAGTAGAAATGAGCGACTAGAATCTGCTGCACAACAGCGAAGGAGCTCCCACAACAATGTTGACAAAACATTTCCCTCCAGGTCTCTTCTCTGATAGCCTTTTAAGGGATAATTGGGGTGAATTATTCCTTTAATGCCTTCAGGATTCTATCCTCTGAACTTGTACACAAACAAAACATGAGCAGTCCCTCTAATATAAGTCTTATGTTTTGTGTCATTTTTGCAAGAATAACTCATGAAAAAGTATGTAGTGTCAAATATTCTTGCCCTCGTGTTTTCTTACAAAAATGAGGAAGGAGAGAGGCAGGGTAGGAATCCAGTGAAGTTTGGCTGTGTTGTTGGAGGTGGCAGGTTGAGGAGGAGGAGGAGGAGGCGCAGGAGCAGTGAAGAGGAGGATTTGTAATAAAGTAGAAATGGAGCAGGGGAACCAAAAAAAAAGGAAATTAAAAAAAAAAAAAAAACACCACATGGGAGCCATTAGCTAGCCCCTCCTTCCCGTGCTGCATACAGTGAGCGTAAAGTCTGTACTACTTTGTTGCTCAGTTTGTGGTTGCTGGTCAAGGCAATCTTCTTGTAAATGATGTCCGACTCCTTAATAGTGTCCACCCAAGGCACCAGTTTTCGGCCATCACGTTTCTTGGCCTCTGCCCAGGGCCCCGAGTAGGAGCCAGCCATCCAGTGAATGCTGTACCCATTGGAGGTCTTGTGGATGACTCGAGCTATTTGCGGCCGGTCCTTATATTTGGGGCAGCAAAGCGCAATCACATCCATAACCTCCACTGTCTCACTCATGCGGCCGGGATCCGAGGAGTCACCTGCTCGCCTTGACTTTCGAGAAGACTGCAGAGAGGACAAAATTAAAAATAAATAAAGATTGCATTAATTTCCTCATTTTTTTAATTAGCATTTTACAGAAAGTGCGTGTATCCATCTATCTCACCCCTGGGGTCCTCTCGTCACCATCACTATCGTCGTCATCCGTCTCTGGTCCAGCCTGATTACGCGGACTCGGTCCTGACAGGGGGCCAGAGCCTCCCAATAGGGCGTTTATGGCTTTGTTTCTGATGTTCGCACTGGCAGATGCTTCCCCCTCCTCATCCTCTTCATCTGGGTCCAAATGTTCCATCAGAACTTTGAACTGTGTACAGTAAAAAGGCAATAAACAAACTTTAAGAGGAAGCTTCACCCTCATCAGCAGTCATACCATTGCAAACCAAGTACTGAATGATTTGAAGGGCAAAACTCATGAGCACCAGCAGTCACACATATTCACTACAGTCTGTTTCAATGGCAAATTTAAAGCAAGGCTGATATTTTAGTAATCTCAGTAAGTTAATAAAAAGTCTTAAACATTTTTCTGTGATAATTAAAAACTGCATTAAACTCATGTTTGTAAGTGGTTAGTGGACAGACGATAATACAAACCAATGTACTCAAAACAGTAGTCAGGCTGATTCAGCTTTATTACTTACATCTAGATACTGTCTGACTATCTGCTTTTTTACACCCTCTGTCAGCGTGGCGTGAGCCATGTTGTTGGAGATAAAGTCAATAGTTTGTCGTGGGTTAAAGTGAATGTTGCTTTTTCTGTTCACTGCTTTGTCGTACACCTTGGCTGACTCAGTTGGAGAGTACTTCTGGATTTTACTGTTGGAAGACAAAACATTTTTTGGTCAGATGTAGAAGTTGTGACGTTCCCATCTTTGCACAAGTTCTGAGTTTGTTAAATGAATCCACAGTTACTAACCTGTCAGAGAATCCATATTGGTTCTTCAGATGCTGTTTGAGCACCAGCAGAAGCAGAATGCCCTGAACTGCATTTGCAAAGTCCAAGAGACCTGTAGGATTGTCTGGGAGGAGCCTCATTACTTTCTCCGCATCCTCCACATCTAAATCATCCAGATCAGACTCAGAGCTCTCCGAGTTTGCAACAGGTTTTCTCGTCTTTTTTGGCCGTCGTACCACATCCTCGTCATTGTCTTCATCGTCCTCACTGTTGCTGTTCTCTGCATCTTCACTCCTTGGAGAATCGCAGTTCATCTTTTCCTCCTCATCCTCTCCATCTGACATGTTCTTCCACTCTTTCTTGACCTTTTTCTCCTTACGTCTCGGTTCCTTTAAAAGAAGCTGGACAAAAAGGAAAGACTGCTGATAAAATTCCATAATACTGATTACAGTACGTTTTGTTCCAATGATGTAATTCTCATCAGTAATTATTTTCAGCAATGTCATGCCATCCTACCTCTTTAAAGGTTTGCAACAAGTTGCTGCCAGAGACGGACAGGGTGATGTCTATATGGTGCATGATGAAGAGAGGCTCCTCCTGGCTCTGGTATGGAAAACAAGCAAGGTTGTCTGCGATAAACAGCAGCATGTTTACGTCTGTCTTCTGCAGAAAGAAAGAAAAGAAAGGAAGAGCGTGATTGAGAGTCAGTGCTTGGTACAAAAATCACAGTGCACTTTATGTATGAACTAAATGTTAAATCAGCAATAAAGTAATATTGTAGATTGAACTTCAGCATTTGTCATCTGTCAATAAAAAGGTTTTGCTTTAAGATTAGTGTTATCCCAGCTCAGGAACCAGAGGAATCTGAGAGCCCATGTTTCATTTGCTGTTCCTTACATTCCTTACTTACCTACTTTGCACACTGTGATGCTCTGAAATGTTGTAATTCTATCCAGTTGTACCCAGAGACATTTCTAGACTAATTTACATTTGCATAGTGGTGTCAGGCTAGTTCTAACCCTAAGAACTGTAATAAACACCTGTTATTACATTTCCTGCAAAGCAAAAAATACAAGGTAGATTTTTACATTGCATGTGGATAATTAGGAAACACCACTTGGCACTAAGCAGTGCTAATATGTGCTAAGATGAAGGATGGTTAACTCACAGCACTGTCATCAAAGAGGTTCAGCAGAGAGATAAGAAAAGCCCTCCGGTGCTGCCGGTTCCCCCGGATCATAGTGAAGAGGTGGGAGCAGAGTGCCGAGTGGGTCTCGTCCTGTCTGAATCCTCTTATGATGGATTTACGAGATGAATTGATGGCCTGCTGCAAACTGTATGACATCTTCATCCCAGCAACTGCCTTCATCTGTCATAAAATATATTGGAAGATGAGTGTTAGGAACTTGGGATTTCTTATAACTACTGGAACAATTATTGTCTTGACAAAGTTCCTATTAAAAAAAAAAAAAGTGTTACAATTCATGTTAGTGTTTTTCCAGCAATAAAGTAACATCTACATTGTGAAAAATGGACAACATGACTGAAGAATCCGGCTGTGATGAATTTAGCATGATTAGACCGCAATCATGGTCTCCTGGCTTTAATGTTCTACCAAAATCTACTGCTGTAAAGCAGATCCAGAGCATGATCTCTCAAGAGATTGGAAACTGTTCTGGCACTTTCATGTGTCATTCACTATAATATTTTACTCTAAATATTTTTCAGTCAGGGCAGCACAGTGGCGCAGTGGTTAGAATGAATGTTAGATTAACTGCATATTCTACACTGGCTGTAGGCGTGAATGTCTGTCTTTCTCTATGAGTTAGCTCTGCGGTGGACTAGCAACCTGTCCAGGGTGTACCCCACCTTTCACCCAATGACAACTTGGATAGGCTCTAGTCCCCTACAACCCTGAACTGGACAAACAGTTAAGAAAATGGATGGATGGATTTTCAGTCACATAAATCCAAGGCTCATCTTACACACACTGTATTACTGCTATTCCAGTTGATTATTTGTTGCCCATTCTGTGCTAAAGTGAAGAGA
>VUQS01001517.1:4156-25539 GCA_015108495.1 Heterochromis multidens | reverse complement strand
GCTGTGATTGCAGCCATTCCCCAATCTCTGTGAATGGTACTCATGGCCATTGATCAATGGTCATGACAATTTGCATACTATTGATCATGAAACTGACCAAATGGCCCATTGTTAGTCAGTGGTGCTGGTTTCGGTCATTATGCAATGTACTGTTTATAAGGTTGGGGAATTCTGCAGTCAGCTGAGACTGAAGAAGTTACCAGAAGGTGACGAAACGTTTCTCCCACTAAAAAAATCGCTACGTCCAGATGAACAGATTCAACTTTTTAGGATATAGGGTATAACTTAGTATAGCCTCAAAGGCTCCGTTTCCTATGAAACCCCAATTTAAATGAATCTGCACTTCACCTCAGCTATATGTAACAGTTTAGTAGCTTTTGGTGCATTGTTTTGGCTTAATGGCTGTTGTACTTGGGTTATATTAATCTTCTCAATTAAACTTTCATTGCAGCTGCAGTAAGAAAATCTTTTTTTTGTGTGCTCTACCTTTGCCACACCAAAAAGCAACCAGTGTAATCGGTGATAAGCTAAAATCAGCAGAGTTTATGTAGACCTCTAGAAGTCCTGTGAAGAAATGTGCATAAAATCTCCAGTAGTAAATGTTGTAGAAAGCTAGCAAATGTAGCTTTTGTAGCTTGTGTTTTGTTAAAGCTTGTATTTTGACCCAAACCATAATCTTTCCCTAACAGCCCATGAAAACTAAAGAAATGTTGCAAAGTAATAAAAGTTAAAGTCCAAAAGATGTGCTTTGGTCACAGTTGGATTTGTCAGTCTTTGCCAGCCTTTGCTATTTTAACCTGGAAACACAACCATTACAGCTTCTGGGGAAGGTATTTCCACTGATGGATTGCAGTGTGATTGCAGTTCTGACTGTGGTGACATTAGAGAAGTGAAATAAGAGAAATAGCAGAGTTCATCTTGTGCTACCACAAATATCAGATAATGATCAATCTTTAAATGAAGCAGTGACTGATTGGGTCCTATATGAGCACCGTGTTACAGCACCTCTGCCTTGCTTTGTTCAACTGCTGCTTGCCATTAGGAACCACAAAAAGCCTTTTGCCATTTTTAGGGATTTTGTTCCTGATTCTGAACTCAATTTCCTTGCAGTTTCATGGAAGATTAATGAGCTCGTGCTTTGTGTGGCCTCTTGATATCCCCTCTGCAATAGAACTTAACAACCAATCACAAAGCATAAAAGGTGAATCAGACCCAATCGTCAGGCGGAATTGATACACTCTTTGGCTGGACTTTCCATTTCCCACTGACAGAGATTAGACTAATTGTGAATCAAACCAAATGATTAACTTGAACACATTTTGAAAGGTTCTAAGGCATTTCAATTAACAAGCAGGATACCACTGAATGGAGAGAGTTTAACGAGATCCAATTGTACTATTTGCCAAAGAAATACGATTAGCTGATTTATATGTGTTTATGATGAATGTTTTATTCTTATTAAATGTGTCCTGTTCATTATTAATCAAACACAAATGGAATACTGATACAGTACTGCAGTTAATGAATGTGCTTATTAAACGAAGCCCATGCCCAGCATACAATTTAATTATCTTTTTTCACCCTCACTCTAATTATCTTTGATATTTTTCATCTTCACAAGGTCTGATGGCTATCTTATCTCAAAGGCACACAGCCAAGACTTTTATTATGCCTTCTGAGATCAAAAAAAGAGACTTGTCTGAGAATAGTGTTTTTCTGTCAAATGAGACAGAAAGATCAAACACAGTACTGAAGAATACTCTCATGATGTTCTGTTTGACTTCATTCTCTCTCTGTGCTGTGGAATCACACACTGTGACTGAGGGGAGGTGGGCACAAGTCTAATAATACCAGGCAGACCCCACTGTGCACATATATATATATGGATGCTTGAACGAATGCATGTGCACATATGTATAAACATGTATTCAAAAGCACACACTGGCCTGAGTTCTGAGGACAGCTTTTAATGCATTTTATGGTTATTTTCCACGTTGGCCAGCGATCTCTTACCTTTAGAGGCACACTTAAGCAACGGTGCCAATTAACTTGTAATCAAAAACAAAAATGTTAAAATACTTAAGCAAGATTTAATTAAAAACGTCTGTGAAAGGCCCCAAACTGAAGCAGAGACTGAGAAGCAAATGACATTGTGTTTTTTTGGGTGACTGCTGTAAATGCTTACATACCGTAAACTTATGTGAAGTAAGCTGCAGAATGGCTGTAATGGCCCCATGATGATATCTTTGATTGGGACAGCAATTATGTAAAAAGAGAAGACAGATGACTGGGAAGACAACTCTGCATCACAATGCCCATTCAGGAGATCAAAGAGAGGTAGACATGCTCGAAGTGATTTAGATACAGTTGTCACAGACAGCTGCCGGCATAATCATGCTGCCATATTCGTCAGTTGATGGGCTCTGATGAGCAGCCCGAGCTTAGCCAAATCATTATTAGATCCCCATTGTGATAAATGTTATTTATTGCTGTCAAGCTGCATTAATGTTTAATTCAGGGGTGGAAAATGAGCACGGTAGAGCCGCATGGTTCGGCCCATTCATGGTCAGCTTGTGACAAAGGCAATGACTGAACATGGGCCAGACAAACTTCATCACTCAGGAAAATAAAGAGAAAGTGTGTGTGTGTGTGAGTGTGTATGTGTGCATGTGGCAAAAGAGTGGGGTGGTGGTGGTGCTGGGGGGGTGTAATGGCTCTAATTTGCATGTGTTTTAAAAGGGTAATGAAGTAATATGATGTTTATCTTTTCTGAAGAGTTTAATTTCTGCTGGCAGAGACCCAGAGCGCACCGTGACACAATATAATGAACAGCAACGTGAATGCTGGCCAGGGTATGTAATGGTAGCAGATGTGCAAGGGCAGAGAAAGAAAAGAGAGTGGTGAGGAGGGGTGGAGGGTGGATTTTGTTGTGATGGGCTATGGATTGATATGTGTGTGTGTGTGTGTGCATGTGTATGTGTATGTGTGGGTTGAGGGTGTTGGGGGTCATGCTCAATGATTTATTCATTACATTCACAAACCAGAAGTCTGTGTTTGTTTGATGACCCTCAGTAGTAAGCTAAAGAAACACTTAAATCTCCCCCCTTCATCCCATCATCTTTTTAATAGTCTTTATTCATCAAAGCACCAACATGTATGTGGGATTACATTAGACATCTTACATTAAGCAGATTGTCACTGCAGATCCACGTGTCTTTCATGTGATGATGAATGCAATGTAATCACTTTTCTTTCCTTTTTGTACCAGCTCGAGTATTCTGAAAGTGGAGAGTGAAGGAGAAATACTGCAGAGAAACTGCCATGCCCAAGAGGTTCTGGTTCCTGAAATAAGATGATGATGTAAAAGGGGTCAGCTGCTAATCTTTATTCCCCGAGTAAAGCACTCATTCATTATGTAACAGTTTGCATTTGTATTCAGGCCACAGACCCAGGGTGCAGAAACATTCAGAGAGCCACTCATAAAAAAACATCAATTTATTTTTACTTCTACTGCTCCCTTCTTTTTCTCTCGCCCAGAGAGAGGACATCTTTATTACACGTTGCTTAACAAAGAAATGCAGATATGAAAAAGAGCTTCAGATATGGATAAAAAAAAAAATGAAATACCTCTGTTCAGATGTACCATCAAATATTTGCTTTGATAATAAACCAGATACATTTTCTTGCTCTAGTGTACAAATACTCTTCTTTAGTGTTTAAATTTAAATCAACATTGGGTGTTAAGAAAATGAAAGCATTTGGTAAAGATTTTTTTTTCTCCAGTCTTTGAAGTGCTGTTACACTGGCCTTAAAATTCTGCAGTGTACATCAAAACAGATGAGCTATCACTGCAAGGAGAAAAAAAAAAGCCAAGTGAAACTCTGTAAACACAATCTTGAATTTATTGCTCGTGTATTTACTCTGAGTTTGTCTTGTAAACTTAAAATTAACTTTGTTTAGATATATTTTTATCTACAAACAAAACATTATTGATTTCAACATAAAAAATAATCATAGTATCATAATACACTTATAAAAGCCTGGTTTTTGTAATCCCTACCATGTGTCTGTTTTGTGTCCTGTGTTGCAGTATTTTCTGTTTAGTTTCTTGTTGTCCTTCTATGCACAATCTGAGTTTCACATGAGACCTGTCCAAAGTAGGTCTAGGAACAAACAAGGTAACTTTAGGTTTAACAGTGCTTCTTTTTTTTTCTTCTTAATACCAGGGTACACACGAGCAGGCTATGGAGCAGGTTATGCTCAAGATTACAGATCCAACACCTATAAAAGCACCATCAGTTACCTTTTTTCCTATTGGATGCAATGAATTTCAAAGTTATTTCATTGTGCTATAGTGTCTTGTTTTACATAGAGATATAATCCTAAAGCTGCAGTGGATTAAATTTGTTGACCTTATAAGATTTGCATGCAAGCCTACTAAGCCAGATAATGAAAAGATATCTTGGGCATGATGAACTTGCTTTGTTTTCACAAATCAAAGCTTGATCCATCTTATCTCAGTTCTTTAGGATTGTAGTGCAAATATTTTATAAAGAACCAAAGTGTTTTTTTTTGTTGTTGTTCTTTTTTTAAATTGAAATTCCTTTTAGCTAAGGTTAAAACTTTCATTTAATAACCTTGACAAAGTCATTCATGTTTTTTATGTCCAGACTGTACCGCTGTTATGTTTTGTAATCTTCAAGTCACTGATCTCCTGACTGCAGTTTCTTCAAAATGTTGCAGCTCCTGAGAAGTAGACATGAAGGCACATAAAATTTCACCTATCCTGGAAGTCCTGGATAAAACTACCTTACTAAAATATTCATATCTCACTTCAAAAAATACCTTTTCCAGATGGCATTTTCAAATTACTGAACTCCCAAGATTATCTTCTCTGTACTATATTATTCACCCTGGGCGATCATTAAATGCTGTGCTTGCTTTATTGTTTTTAAATTGGTTTTATTTGTTTCATTGTTTTTAATTATTTTCTTCTGTTCATTAAACCATTTTGATATCATTGTTAATCAATTTTTTAATAGCTGTTTTAATGACTCTATTTCTTAGTTTTAACTTGTGCCTGATAATGTGCAGCACTTTAGTCAACATCTGTTGAGTAAAGGTGCTCTATAAATAAAGTGACTTGACTACAACCTAATGCACATTTCTGTTAGAAGAAAATAAAATTGACATCAGGTCCCAAAATTAACACTGGTGACAATCTCTCAAGAGGGGGCTGAACAATTACCACAATTACGGATCAGTCCTTTAATTGACTGGGTTGGATAGAATATCACAGATAGCTGGGCTTGGTGTCTCCACAAAGACACAGTGTGAATGATAATCACTTAGCCCAAATTGGAATGGCACTGTGCCAAACTGGATGTGCAGTTAACCATCTCTTTACAGGAGGATAGCATTGGCGCTGGAGGAAGCTGAAGGGGTTCATAGACAGCTTCCTTTCTATTTTCAACCCTCCTTGATAAAGGTGCCTGACATCATCTAAACAGTGAAGCCTATTTGTAACCAGGTTACCAGCTATCTTTCATCTGTAATTGAGAGCATGCAGCTCGAGTCAGAAGTGTATCAACAATATAAAATGTTGTTAGTCTTCCATCAAGCAGCCTCTTAATAGCTATCATCTGAGTGGAAAAGAGAGTCTCAGATAGACTGGAATGGGGGTTGTAATGACAGTAAAATATGTTCTCCTGGAATTGTTGTTATTATGGCACAAGTGAAAGAAACAGAGAAAATGCATGTGGGCATATATGAGTGCATGTATTGTCTTCCTTGTGTGTGAGCATCACATGCAAACATCTTTTCCTACAACCAAACACTTGATTCATCGTTACTCAACAACCATAATGTGACCAGAGCAACTGGTGGTTGGAAACCTTGATAGTCACCTTACTTCTAGGTAAAATAAAACCAGCTTAGACCAGTCAACCACACAGATACATTTGTAGGAAAGTTAAACACAGATGTGGCTTTGCCAGTGTAAAACTAAGAATGTAATGAACAGAAAAAAACCCTTAATGATATCAATCTAAAATACAAACACATATAATAAAATAACAACAAGAATAAAACTATGCTGGCTCTGGATTAAAATTAAATCAGTTGGACAAGTAAAATTTATTTAAAAAAAAACAAAACAGAAATGCCAGGCCTATTCTAGATACATACACACATACTCCCCTAAACACAGTACACCTACACATGCACACTCACCCTAGTTGAGAGCCACAAAACCAGGCCAGCTTCCTTCACAATACTGTCTGAATAAAATTTATCTAGTAAAAACCCAGAGATGGACTAAAAAAAAAAAAAAAGACACTTGGTTTGCCTCACAAATTAGCAAGGAGTATTAGCTAAAACCCTCCCAAGCAAACAGAGCGGCTGAGGCAAGACAATGAAAACATAGCTAAAGCTAAAACTGTAAGCCTACTACTACAAGTAAAAGAAAAGAGAGAGTTATTAATAGAAAGCTATTAAAAGAAAGTTTATGAAAGAAAAAAATAATAGAAAGTGTAAGTTTAAAATACTTCTCACATACTTAAAATTTGGGATCTGGAGTAACCCAGAAAAAAGCCTTAAAATGAACAATAAAAGAAACAGCTGGGTGACAAATGGCCCACACATACCTTGAGGATAAAAAGCCAGTGTTAATAACATATTTAGTGTACAGTAAAGTGCTGATTGTATACTGTGGGAGCCAGTGTTGCGGTCGTTACTCAAAAAAAGTAATGTATTACACATTACACCGAGGCTACAGTTCCACACAACACAATCCCTATCCTAATGAGGACACACATACAATCTTTCTTTTAGTGTTTACGTATGAACACAAAGCCGACAACACAAAACAAAGTTGGAAAACCCGCCCAAAGAGACCGCAAAGTGATCGCCACAGGTGATTCTACATAGAAATATGAATACGTAGAAACGGAGGCTGCAAGCACTGCCTTTGTTTCATGTTGAAGTTCCGGCTCTGGCTGCTGGGCTTGGGTCGACATTAACTGAGCTTTATCATCACTCTGGGTTCTTGGGCACAGGAAGAAAAAAGCATGTTTCATTTATGTTTTTATTTTCTTTCTATCCGCCCGGCCTGCAGATAACTGAAGAACCTTTGTAACGCAAGTAACGATATAATTGTAACTGTAATGTAATTACTGTAATGTAATTACTGTACAGTAATGCTTTACACCCAACACTAGTAGGGGCCTAGTTTAAGTCTGTCCTGGATATTCTGGTTGTAGCCAGTGTCTTCCTCATAAGGAAAGCAAACACTGAGCAACAGACACACAGACAAACGGGCTGATCTGTCACCCTAAAACAACCCAAAGTCCTGCCACAACACAATACAAGTGCATTTACGACTATGCCAGACATAACCCTGCTGCCCCTTATTGGCCTTCCTTTTCTTTTTTCTCCATGCCATCTTCTCAAGTTCCCAGCGCAGCTTGACACAACATCTCCAAGCTGACCTTGGAGAGTGATTTCTTGACATGTACTTGGCAAGTGAGAGGAGACTCCCAAGTAGATACATGATAGACACGCATCCCCCACCTTGTCAAACCATTTGCTCCCTTCCTCCCATCTTCACTGTGATCCAGTGATGGATTGTAGGATTGTGGTAAAGGAGTGTTTGAGGAGAGCTTCTGACCCCTAAGTCTTTTGAGTGTTTGGAGAGTTTTATAATCCTGTGTCCAAATCCTTTAAAAACACACACACATTTTAATTATGTTAAGCCATAAGATACTTCGTTTATGGTCACATCACACGTACGCACTCTTTCTAAGAGTTGTGCTGCACTTACATCCAGCAACTGAATTTGATTTAGTATTATGATAATAATAAACCAGTTTATGCCTGCTTGATGTGCACTTTGCAGCTGATATTGACAAAGGTGTTATGGTCTACGATGAGTCTTTTTTTCAGCATGAATAAACACATGTAGCCCCTGTTGGTGCCATGGTGCAATATTATGAAATATTTTTCCAATTTCACTTGACTTTCTTTTTACAGAGAGGCTGAAATGAGAACCTGCCACATCAGTGCAATTGCACTGTAAAGCTAAACAAATGGATTAGAATGTACGAAATGCTTCACACTGAATGCAGGCAAGTCTGTGTGCCGCAGGCAGTCAGCAGTCTGTTATAATGGGAATTTCAGTCTTGTCTTGTTTGCCTTGGAGCTGAACAACTCCGGTGCCCTGCTTGTGTGTGCTCTAATTACAGACAAGATTAGAGCAGGCAAATTAAACTGCTACCAGCCACTGTTTGTAATTGCCACAAGCAAATGTTTGTAATTATGAACAGATTGCTTTACTATCGATAATTAAAACAACAACACAACTTATTTAATGACTATCGGGAGATGGCACTCTGAAATTGACAAAGCAGAGCAGAGAAAATCATTTTCACCCCGACTCTCTCTCCTTTTCTTTTTTTTCTGCTACTGCTCTTTTGTTTCCTTTTGGCTGCTCCCTCACTGAAGATCAGATGCTTTCCACTGGATTTGCTCCAGTTAAAACGAAGACATTAAAGTCTGCGTTGATCATGTTGCTGTCACAGAGCTTACTTCCCCTTAAGCAGTGATTGTCCATTGTCTGTGTGGTAACTGATATAGGAAGACGTTGGTATTATTAGTTGTGCAACCATGATTATAATCCCCCACCTGTTGTCAGTTATTTGATACTGACACACAATATCAAGCTAAAGCAACTGACCCTGTCGCTCTGCCGGCTAATGAGCTGCATTATGAGGCCACTGCCAGCAAGATACTTACTAATTCACCACCACTACTACTAAATAGCTCACTACTATTAATCTTTATTCATTTTGCAAATATTGACCTATTGTGGCCAGCATTTTTTCCCCTATGTTCTTTTTCTGTGTTTGTCTTTTATCTTCTGGTTTGTTAAACTTTGTCCTAATCAGTTCATACAGCCGACTAATATTTTCTCAAAGCTTGGAAACACATGTCCACATTTAGCAGGCAGCCTTATGACCTGTAATGATTACATGATCCACATGATTAATGATCCACAGGTATTGGATTAAAATAGCAATATCTGATGTGGCATTACTTATGGCATCAGTTAGCTTGCAGTTAGCTGTACGATGCAGAGGTACAGTAAACTTATGTTTTTATGTTGAAACCTTTCAAGAACACTGATCCTTGACCTTTCAGCGCAGTGATGCCCACTTATGTTTAATAACCCAACAGGTGATCTGCAGTTGCTTGAAAAAATGTGTAAAAACCTGCTTTGTGGGCTTGACATTCCACTTCATTAAATACATCTGTGCAACTGCATGTTAACACAAAGATCTGATCAGCCAATCACACGGCAGCAACTCAGTGCATTTAGGCATGTAGACAGAGTCAAGACGAGGTGCCGAAGTTCAAGCCAAGCATCAGAATGGGGAAGAAAGGTGATTTAAGTGACTTTGAATGTGGCATGGTTGTTAGTGCCAGACGGGCTGGTCTGAGTATTTCAGAAACTGCTGATCTACTGGGATTTTCCCGCACAACCATCTCTAGTGTTTACAGAGAATGGTCTGAAAAAGGGAAAGTAGCCACTGAGTGGCAGTTCTCTGTGTTCTCTGTCTTGATGTCAGAGGTCAGAGGTATATAGAAGGCAACAGTTACTCAGATAGCTAGATTTCTAATGTTTACCAATAATACATTTTAAAACTAGAATCTTGTAAAACAAAGGTGTATTAAATTACATACACAACACTATGCTAAAAGGCTGGGGTAAAGCTATTGGTTTGCACAGAAATGGTTAAATCTGTTTAACTAGCAGTCCCATAAATAGAGGACCCAGTGAACAAATTGTTTAAACACTAAGAAGCAGAGAGGGATTCAGTGGTTATAACTTTAATGCCATTTGACAAATTCATAAAGTGACTTGTTGTTTTAGCTCGCTAAAAATGACAACATGCAAGCCCACGTTTGCAAACTAGATTCACTTCCATTAGCTTCAGCAACTCAATGCAATCTTGCAATATTCATTTTACAAATTGGCATAATCTGCAGCACCTGGTACAAGCAATTTAAGGCTTAATGATATTAACAAGGTTCATTTCTGATGATTACTTTGTGAGCATAGCCAAAACTACAACTCATATTAAACAAAACAACAGACACTGCAGCATCAACTCTATAGTGTTTCTACAATATCCTAAAACTCACCAGTGCACCAATAATAAATGCTAACCATGTTAACCATTAGACCACTGCTCTTGTCCTGTTTGTTTGTTTTTACACTTAGTTTTGCTTTGTTTTCATATGTTCAGGCACTTCAGGAAAAACGATCATGGTGCAGTATGAACACATCCTTCATAATGTTAAATGTACATGTTGAAAACAGATGGTAAAGGGCAGCGATGGGAGTGAGATATGGGATCAGTAATATAAATTTTCAATGTTTTTTGTTACAGTAATGAATAATATAAACAAATTACTTTTTAAGTCATTTGTTTTGCATGATTTAATCTCTCCAGTCTATCAACTCTGAATAGTATCTGCTCATTTTTTAATAGAGCTATTATTAAAGTCATAAGATTTAACCCATGAATGCTGTATGTATATATATATATATATATATATATGTATGTATGTATATATTAGCTTTGCCAGTGCCAGTGAGACTTTAAATGAGCTTGTTTTCAGCTACTGTGATTAATGCTAGTATTATAATTAGCATAGTGCAAAACTATTAATTTAGCTTCAAATGCAGTACTACTGCTACTGCATTACTATAATTACTTAACACAGTGTACTACTAACAAGTTATATTGTTAAAACACTTTGAATTACATTTTTGGTAAACATTCTTTATACTTCATTGTGAGGCCCTCACAAGCCACAAGTGCTACAAGCATAATTGTAGCACATCATAAGATAGTAATTGTGAGTGTAACAATGCTTAAAAGTTAAACAAGTAAGTAAATAAGTCAATAACAAAAAACAACCAACCAACCAAACAAACAAACCAAAAAAAATTATTTCAATATATCAAATACTTAACTGAACAGGTAACAGACAAACAAATTTCCCATTTTATTTCACGTACCCAACCATATCCAGACCTGTTGTTGTTGTTATACAGTTTTGGGCTGACTGACCTGTGACAACTCTTTGTGTCTCTGCACAGTGTGTCTGGAGAAATTTCAACATGTGATGCCACAGTTTTTCTTTAATGTATAGTGTGTGTTTATTGCACTTAAGGGGAAGAAGTGGCACTGATTTAAAAGGAGCCGTCTTCCATCTTTAAAGCTAATATCCCCCATTACAGCCCATTACCTCCTGTATTCATTATCTTCATTGTTATTCCTTTGGTGTGTTTTATTTTTAAGTTCCAATAAGCTGGTCTTGATACGATAACAGATGGTGTTTCATTTTGTCATGGACCTGTAGCAAAAGTGCCAAGAGTTGTGATATGTTTGATTTTATTAGAGATGAGATTTAGCACATACATGCTACATTACTGCAACAGAACTCCCATTTCTCATCTGCGGGAGAAAATGAAACTGTGATGAAATGTAATATAGTCCCCCTCAGGCAGAACTGGAGGGACTGGGAATTGCACCACAATAAATCTAATGGATATTACTGCACTCACTTCTCCCTCTCTCTTTTTTTTTTTACTCACTATTTCTCTCCCTCTCCCCCTTTTACCTTCTCTTTTATTCTCTCTGCACGGATTACACACACTCACACACACACATATACAAACAGTATGGCATATAAAGATTTACATTTGCTTGAAGAGCCCATCCTTGTTTCCACAGGAAAGAAAAATCACTTATATTTACCATCAGATCCATTTTAGATTGTCCTAATGGATTTCAATTACCTAACTTGAAAGCTAATGAAGTAGATGCCTTCCTCTGCCCCTGCACTGCATTTTAAAAAGCATGACAATTCAGAGGACAGAGGGTTATATATGCAATTCATTATCCAAAACAACATATAAAGGAATAGCTGGCATTGTGGAAAGATGTTAAAAATGGCCAGCTTTATAAATTTTACAATGGAAGATAATCTGAATGAAAAATAATTTGTTTGTATTATTCATTACCGTAACAAAAAACATTAAAAAAATATATATTACTGATCCCATATCTAACTCCCATTTCCACCCTTTAGCATCTGTTTTCAACATGTACATTTAACATTATGAAGGATGTGTTTATACCGCACCATGATCTTCTTTCCTAAGGTGCCTGAACATATGAAAATATTATATTTTTGCCAGAGCCTTCAGCACAAGTTCAATATGACTGTATTATATTCACAAAGTTCTCTTACCAAAACATTTCACTGTTAAAATACAGCTCATATGAACATTTTTTCATCTCACACACCTGCGGTACCCCTGCCTTTTATATGGATACCATATAGTTATTCTCTAACAATATGGTTTATTCTATACAGAGCCCAGTACAATAAGTTCAGTTTTAATCTACATTCTCAGACAAAGTCTGAAAGCATATTTTGCATTAAAACTACACTAACTGATATTTTTACACTGCTCACTGCTCAAAGATGTCACTTGAAGCACTGAGAATTATTACCTGAGTCAGCTCTATGTAACATTTAGCATTTTATAGTCATGTACTTTGGTTGTACTTAGAAGTTTTGGTTCACTCTCTCTACTCCTATTGACAATCAGGTAACCTTTCTCAAAGAAAAAGCTCTGTAATACATTATCAAACAGCAAAGCACCAAAAAAAAGTGAATACAGTGGAGTAGCAACCAGTACAGACAGAAACTCTGTCAAGTACTGAAATCCTGAAGTTAAATTTGTCAGGGAGGAGGCACAACTAAAAATGAATGCTTTCAATTACAATTTGTATACACATCCATCAGTATCTCCACTAAATAATTTCTTTATGCTGTATGGTAATGATAGTTCTTGTAGTTTTGTGTGTTGCTCCCAAATGGCCAAGATGTTTTTTTTTAAAACTGTAAAAACTAGTTACAAGTGACGAGAAGTCTTTTTGCCCTGCTTTGCTGGAGATGACCTAGATCTCACTGGACATGGCCTAGATCACTTTAATTAGGCACCTGTAGGTGACTGTGTTTAAACAGTTGCTCTGCAGGATCTTTTTTTCCGTCTGGTCTTCCCAGGTTTTGCATTTTACTTTAAGACAGAAGTGTCAAATATAATTCATGTGCTTTGGATTTTTCTCTGTAGGAAACAGATTCATTTTAGACTAATATCTTGTGAATGCCTGAAGCTTTCTATGTAAGAACCAATAATTGGAAAGCTCTCATATCTTAATTATCCTAATAATTATTGCTTCTGTGAATGCAGCTGTACTCTAAATGTCAACCAATTAAAACTATTAAGTCAAAGGTACTATATATAACATTCAGAACAACTACACACTCAGCTTTTAAAAGGGGACTGTTGCACCCTGTCACCTTAGGACCATATTTAAGTTTCTATTTCACTATGTTTACTTTCATTTTTACTGCTTCTTTTTTTTTTGCCATGTTTAAACACAAATTGGACTCTAAGACCAGACTCAGGAAGCCAACAACAGATTTACAGCTTTTATTGTAAAATGGGTATGAGTATTCAGGAAACAGGGCAGTGGCACAGGTGGGAGATTTCCCAGAGGTTAGAAATGGCTAAGGTGGGTTTGACAAGATCCTGTGCTTTTTGTGATTGGATTCTGAGACCTTGTTTGTATCTTGAGCAGGTGATTCAGAGGGGCAGCTGGCAGGCAGATGGGATTCCAGAGAGGCAGAGAGGGAATCAGTGGAGAGTGGGGAGGCAGGTGAGTAACAGGTATTTTCCTTTACAGGTGCAGTGACTGGGTGGAAGGCTCAGGTAAGTGTAACTGGAAGTGTCTGTTAAACTACCCATGGCAACAGGAATGTGACAAAACACAGTAATCACTCCGGCTTTGGGTTGGTAACTGAAGAACAAACACAAAAGTAGGGTTACAGAACAAAAAACACAAGAACTCGTTAAAGACACAGGAGGCCCAATTACCATTGTAATGATGACAATAATCTGGTGGAGAGTAGTAGCACAAGCAGGTCCTTAGATACCATGAGTCGAAAAGTTAATGCAGAACAGGTGTGAAGAAGAGAGCCTCAGAGAGGGAAACTCCACCCACAGGTGGGCCAGCAAGGAAGCACCAGCCCTCAGCTCTACCTGAGAGCTAGAGAGGGAGCGAGAGAGGCTACAGAGAACAGAGGGGGAAAAAGAGGGAGGAAAAAAGAAGGAGAAACCAGAGGCCTGTCAGGACTGTAACATTTTTTGATAGATTTAGGTTAAGAAAAGGTATTCCTCAGGGTTGGGAAAAGATCATGGTTTTGTCACGGTGTGGCTCAAGAGCCATGACAAATAATAGGAGAGGCACAACTTGAACCAAATTTTACCAATTTATTAACCAAACAAAGCAAAAACCATAATTAACTTTATGAGG
Organism: Heterochromis multidens; assembly: GCA_015108495.1. Lineage (NCBI taxonomy): Eukaryota > Metazoa > Chordata > Actinopteri > Cichliformes > Cichlidae > Heterochromis > Heterochromis multidens. The sequence goes on along the minus strand of VUQS01001517.1, from coordinate 11,083 downwards.
TGTGTTAGTCAGTGTTGTCGGTGCAGTTGGATGAGTGATTGAACGTTAAGTGTGTGGTGGTGTGTAGTGTAAAATCTAAAAAAACCAGGCCAAAGACAACCAAACAAATAAAATGGTGCTGAGTGAATAGAGAGAGAAAGTGAAAGCTGAGACAGACAGCTCTTAAATGCATCAGGGAGACTGGCCAGATGCTCCCAGTTGCACTAATTAATCCCGCCTACAAGAAACCTGTAAGACAACGCAGAGGGACAAATAGAAGAAAACACAGCAGGCCTTAGCCAAGACATAAGACCAACGCAGTTTGGACTAAAATCCACACTTTTATTTAATTAAATACATGTTAGAAAGCTCCATTTTCTAGGCTGCTCTCCTCTGCACTCTGTTGAAGCAAAGGAGACAGTGAAACAGAAAACAAAGGAGAGCAGAAAAACTGCAGTAACCACTCTACCTCACTTTTATTTTAAGCTTCCTCTCTTTTTCTCTTTATAAATGTGTGGAGGGTCAATATTCTTGAAGGGACTGACTTACATGAACTAACATCCATTGGCCATAAAATAGGCTGTTAACACATAGACCAGAGAAGCTCACATTACAACACACACAATGGGAGAGCGACTTTATTCTCTGCTCAGGAGGTCATTACTCCTGTATATCTTAAAATGTTGATGGCTGTTTGCTGCTATATTAATTTCTGAAATCTTGTATAAAGAACTTTAAAACCACAGCAACAGAGCACATTCATATACAGTATTGTTTTGTAAGTAAATATCTATGATGTTTGTTGACATAAACTAAAATCATTAAACATTTTGTATATCCAAGTATGCTTTAATTTAATGTTAGGGTTTTACCTTGGTTGAGACATAATCAAATGTAGTAGTTTTGTAGTAAATATACATTATATGATTGTTGCAAATAACAGTTATAGTTTATACTTTTTCATCATCATTTCAGCTGCATCTGAGGTCTTACTGTCTTTGTACCATATGTACTGTGACAATCAAGGTCCCAATATGTCTCTACAGCATATTGTTATGTGTGATGCACTTGGTAATTAAAAAGATTCTGATTAGAGTCCTTGGGAGGATGAAGTAGCTCTGCTTTCAAACATCACAGGATTTGTTTGATTTTGATGGCATAATCTTGCAAATAAAACAGCTATTGATCTGAGTTTGTATTACATATTCAATTCTACACCTGCACAAGAAAACATTTGGCTATCATTTTGTCTCACTGTGTGCAAGTGAACGTAGCTTCTCCCCATAAAATGTATTTTCAATTGTTTGTATTCTTGGAGTCAAAGATCAAAGTTTTGGTTTGTCAAACAAGTACAAGAACAAATTAGGGGTGCATGCTAAATAACTCATGTGAATATAAAGAATCCAGAGTGTAGGAGCTCTGTAGTCTTAACAGATGGTGTAACACCTACACTGCAGCAGTAAATTGCTTTTTTGTTCTTGAGTATTTATAGCATGCTCCTCTAACCTTGCTAGTGTTCCAGTGCCATGTTTCAGTTATTTGAAGTTGTGACCAAAACCAAGTTAATGAGGATGAGACTCTTTAGTTTCTAATAAAAGACACAGTTATTGTTTTTAGGAATGATTATAGACTCCATTATGTCCATTAACTTTGGTGTCAACTTATATGGACAATACTAATATAGTGTAATATGTATGTGTGGTGGGGTGTGGTTTGTGGCTCAGCTGCAGGGGAGGGGTGGAGCAGTGGGTTCAGGGGGCAGTACCAGGGAATGCTGGCTGACACAGCTGGCCCTCATCAGGTCCATCAAGGTTTTCCCAATTTAGGAGGACACTGGTACCAGGAAGGAGAGAGCTGAACTGAACTGGAGAGGAGGGAGGCTGAAAAGCCTCTCCAATGTGTACATAACATTATTAGTGTGAATAAAACATTCGTCTGCCCTGCAAAGGCTGTGTGTGGCTGGGTCCTTTTGTTACAGTATGTATATATAGTATATAGTGTAATATATAGTGTAATGTGATAGTGCATCAAGTTGTAAAGAAATAAAAGCTCATATTTAAACTGTATCATCACACCACTTTATCTTTTCAGCAGGTGATGATTGTTTCCTCAGGATATATTTTACATTGTTTTACTTTAAAGCGTAACATGCACACTGTAATTAACGCACACTGTAACTGTGACTCCATACACTTAAACCTGTGCATGTATTATATCTCTAAAGTAGACTTTGCAAAAATTGCAAAATACAAAGTGGCTGCCTGGAGAAATGATGTGAACAAAAAAACACCCATATGCCTTTTCTATAAATAAACTAGTGATAATAAAGGGACCAAAAAGCTACTTAATGAAAATTCTCACTGAGTGTCATAATTATGCTTTTTCTTTGATGTTTTCATTCATGTGTCTAATAACTTGCAGGGAAACTGTATTTGTCATGTATCTGCAAATGATTAAGTGAGAGAGTTTCAACTTCTTTTCCCTGGTAAAGATGAGAGTGAAAATCAGGCTCATGTATGTACAATTTAACAATGACTGACATTAAAAAAAGAAGACCATGCATATGGTCAGCTTTATGAATCTGACTATAACTGTGTGTATGCACATCTGCCTTTGTGCATACACACAGTTTTAGTTTTAAGCAGCTGAGCCAAGCACTTCCTACACATTTAGCAGCTGCGGATTACGTGATTTTTAAGCTTCATTTATTCATCTTGAGCTCTTTAGACAGACATTTTATGTTGGATCTCTTTTTCTCCCAGTTGTGTGTTGCTGTGTGTGTTTTGCATTATTTTGCCATTGCTACTTACATCCATCACATATGCCACTTGGTCTTGTAGGTGGCTGCACCTTTTCAACAGTGATGCACGTGTTTCTCTTGCCCATTCTCAATATAACTTATATCCTCTTCAACAACATTTGTTACATTATTTTCATTTCATTTCATTTCAGTTCAGTTCAATTTTATTTATCTAGCTCCAATTCACAACAACACCTCAAGTCGCCTTATGTTGTAAGGCAAAATCCTTAAGAAAGAAAACCACAACAATCTGATCCCTGTGAGCAAGCAATTTGCAACAGTGGGAAAGAAGAACTCCTTTATAAAAGGAAGAGTATTCTAGCAAAACCAGGCTCAGGAAAAGGCAGCCATCTGCCGTGAGCAGTTAGGTGGTGGGGGGAAAGAGGCGAGAAAAAACGCGAGCATAAGGAGACATGGACAAATAATGTACTATGGGAGAGAGGAGATAAAAGTGAATGTCATGCAATAGTAAACTACTATGAAGGTCAAAATGATCATTATGCTAAAGCTACTGTTAAAAGGTAATGTAATGTTACAAGGCAAGTGCTTGTCAAACTGAAAAAAGGTCTAGCAATGAAATGGCTAGCAAATACAGTAAAAATCAACATCATATTTCAACTTAGCTAGGAGAGGTTAATAAGTTGAATAGAGACATACATAGATGTCTGCTCTGTTTTGGACAGAAGAGAACCCAAAGCAGTAAAGAACACAGCACATAAATATATGTGTCATTTAATGTTACAATGCAATGGCTTGCCTCTTGTGTCTGTGTTTCCACAGCAACCTCATTTGACAGCTCCTTGTCAAAAACAAGTGTTCAATATCTCCCTCAGTGTTGAAGCACTGGTTGCTTTGATTGCAGAGCACACAGAAGGTCAACTGCTAAAATTCAATGAAACCAAGCAAAAATGTTTGGATTTAAAAAAGCTCTACAGATCTGTGGGCTTCAACAATAGTGCCAGCTTCATAGTACCATCTTCTGCTTTTCCATCCGGCCCCTTCCTCTTAGTCATTTGTTTCCCTTTTGAAGGACCCATGGCACACTTACTGAGATGCTGCTGAATGTGCTCATTTACATTTAACAAGAGATCAAGAGTAAGTGGCAGATACCTCTCAAAATTCATCTAATTTGCTCCATGAAACCATTACAGACCATATTTCCATTGTAATATGAAAAGCTGTTTATTTGTTACATGAGCTAATTCAGTACATTCATTTCACATAATCAGTGGATTCATTTGATTATTGATCTCTCTGATTAATGTACATTAGAGGAGGAATAAATTGCATAGCTGCACAGTAAATCACCTTTTCCAGCAGTTAAATTTAAAGGCATTTTTAATGCAAAATCTTATGTCATTTGTGGCATGATGAAACAGTGTCTGGAAGGCAACCTAAATCAATACTAGCTGTTATACTATTTTAAGGCATTATAGCCTCCATACTGCCCAACACTGTATAATTACCTTTTTACTGCCCTCTTTAAACGTCAGCGATATTTGCCAATAAACCTTTATATTAGATATTAGACAGTCGTGTCATCTTCTCTGTGTAATACTAAGGTATAATGCTCTGTACTCTCTGTATAATACTAATACTATTGATTGTAGTACTTCATCTTTATGAGTTCAGTTTTTAGTTGTGCCTTTTGTTAATTAAATCCTAACAGCTGTAATCAATAGCAGAACGGATGTAGATGGCTACCCGCCTATTACCCCTAAAAAAAAAAAAAAAAATCCCCTTTGGTGATCACACATGGTATAAAAACAGTCTCCATTAACAAGCAGATGTGATAAATGTTATCCTGTAACCCACTTAAACAATGCAGCAGTGTTACAGAAAAATGTTTTTCAAGGTTGTCATTAGGTTGTCTGATTTTTGTTTTAATTTGTTTTCACATGAGTTGGAGCTTGGGTTGATGGCACCAGGATTTGCCCTAGCAGGGAATCCCATCTGCAGCTGACGTTAGAGCAGGGGTCACAACCTGTTAGCAATTAGCTCGAAAAGTCTGCATCAGATTTGTGCATATAGTGTGTTATCACTAGAACTTCAGAAAGAAGCAAATGAAAGTCAAGTCATATGCAGAGCAGAGAAAATGTAGCAAAGGAAACGTCCAAAAAGTCATCAAAAAGCAATACCAATCAGCAATAACCATTAACTAGAGTTGTAGGAATAACAGATTACGACAGATATAACAAGATTTAATAAAGAAAGTGTCTCTGCTCAATCGTTTTACAGCAGAAATAGAATATGCGTAAATGTGAAAGCCATTATATGAATAATTTTAGAATCTTTCAACCAATTGTTTGGGTTTTAGAGCAAATGCTTGATTCACTTTCACTACTATCATAGTGCCATCTTTCATCCCATGAGGCAGTTGTTTTTTGGCAAAAAGCTCTAAAGACCACTGCACACTGTCTGCTCAATATCAACCAATGATCCAAAAAAAAAAAAATAAAAAAAAAATACTATAAATGGCAGAGCTTTATCAAATGAAACTATACAGGCATATGTTTTTTTTGGGATGTGCTGGGGAGATGACCCAAGTGCAGGAAATATAAGGCAAGGCTTATATTGGTTGCTACAAAAATCACAAGAAATACAAAATCAAAAATTAAAAAAACCCACACAGGGAACAAAAAGACGATCTGATAAAGGGAATGACAAGACAATATATACACAGAGGGCTGACTGTAAAAGGAGACAGAGGCTAGAATATGGCACAGCTAAAAACAATCAGGGAATCAGAGAAAATACAAAGACAGGAAGTCAAGGCACAGGAGACAGGCAAGGAAAAGCAGTAACCAAAATTAAACAGGAAGTGGAAACAAGGAACTCAAGGGAACTAACATGCAGACAAAACAGAGGGCGACAAAGAGAAGAAAACAATGAGGACACAGGGAAAATAACATTAGGAAGGCCAAAAAGAATTTGGCCTTAAAAACAAAATCAATTTATTGTTGAAATTAATAGTAAAGGGGCACCATTAAGTGAAATATTTATGTAATTATATGTGCCACTAATGGTCTTTTTTTTGTTTCTTTGTGTGGGATCATGCTTTAAAGCAGATGATGGGCAGTAAAATAAAAACATTTTTTCTACCTGCCCACTTTTGTTATGGAATATGTGTGAGTTACACTGTACATTTTGTGTATATTTTACCTTGACACAAACTAAAATAGAGATAATTCCAGTTTGAGTTACTGTTAAACCACTATGTTCAGATACCTTATGCTTAACATCAGAAACATAAAGAATTTCTTTTTAAATTTTTGTTTTTATTGAAAAGGTCAGTGGCAAGAGATCAGGATTAGAGGAAGAGAGAGCAGGGGAGAGACATGTGAATGATTAAGATTAGCAAGCACGTGGCTATTAAGTTTCCCCAAAGTGATTGTTTCAAGTGTGTGAAGTCATATTTTGTAGGGCCAGGTCAAACTTGGACTTTTCTCTGTATCTGGGGATAGTCAGCTTCTTCTGGGATACAAACATTCTGGCCTGGACATTCATATCCAGATGGCCAAGTCTAACAGCCATCTGTGGCTGCATGATCCAAATATAAAAGACACAAAGGCAGTTTGTGATAACTGACCCTGTAGGAAATATTGGTTTTGAGCAGTTGGTATAAAAGGTCACCCACTGTTTTAATATGTCTTCTCACACTGGGACATTGTGCAAATGTTATAGTTGACCTGGTACCCCTAATAAAAAAAAAATGTATTCAATAACCTTCTTGTTTAATTTCTCAATGCCAAAAACAGTGTTTGATTCTGAAAAACAACTTTAGATAGACTCAAAGAAGTAATGCAATAGCAAATATGATCATTATATTTTTTCCTCATTGTAGTCACTATAGAGTCAAGACTGAAGTTAAAAACAGGGTCAACAACAGTTGGTTTCTGTCTACAGTATCTCACATATTTTCTTTTTATATGCCATAATAATAAGTCAGACTGAATCATTATGAAGTCAGATCACAACCACCCAAAAAAAAGGACCTATTGCAGTTTGTTAAAAATACCCAAATCTAACAAGCAAGCACTTTAATCAACAGCAGGCACGACAACATACTAATTTCAAGGACTGGTACCATTTGACGTGTGTGTGTGTGTGTGTGTGTGTGTGTGTGTGTGCATGTGTTTGGGGGTGGG
>VUQS01001514.1:0-15856 GCA_015108495.1 Heterochromis multidens | reverse complement strand
TGGGGGGGGGGGTTTGGCAATGGTTAAAGCCATTAAGAGAAAAGTTTGGAGGTGTCTGGGTATGGTCAATGAGGGTAAGTCAGCTAGAAGTGAAACAGACGGGGATTGGCTGGGGGTAATAGTAAAAATCTAAAATCTCTACTAGTTTCCTTTAGAGGCGGTGCTAGTTGGGGATGAAACCGTATTTCTAATCTTAATTATCTGTGAATCTGTGTTTGGCTACTGTGCTACGAAAAACCCACAGCTGCACCCACCAAGTGTGAAGTAGATCAACTAAACACAGAGAAAAGCAAAGAATACACAGACAGACAAACAATCAGAGATTTATTAGGTTCGTAGTGAAGTGTGCACATTTGCCTGACAAGCGAAAGATCCCCGGTTTGATCCCGGGAGGACACACAGATCCCTTTGGGGTTGCATCAAGAAGGGCAAAAACCTTCCAAATCAAACATATGGAGCTACCTGCTGTGGTGGCCCCTTGTCAATAAGAGAGCAGCCCAAAGTTGCTTCTTCTTCTTCACAAGTGAGATGGGATCACTGCATTTAATCACCTACAACACAGACTGCATACATGTGTCTGGCTTTCAAAATAAAACAGACTATCAGATTAAGCTGAAGCTACTAATGATCAAACTGAACGAAAAAAAAGCATCAACTTTAAGCTTTTCTCATTCAGATCTTGGAAAAATGATTTCAGTATGTGTATCAGACACTGTTTCATCTCTAGCCTTTATACTGTACCAGACCAGCATAGAAGCTTTGAGCAGCCAAAATTGTTTCCCTTTGAGCTTCATGTTTGCTAGCAGAGCTAAAAAATCCGCTGCAATATACTTGGTTTTGAGGAGGTGAACAGTAATGCAGTTCTTTGGAGTCCCTGGAGACTGGGAGATGGTGAGGCTAATAATGTTGTGCCAAGCAGTTTCTGCAAAGGTTTCTGCAGGATGTGTGTTTGTGAGTGGGTGTGTGGAGGCTGTGTAGGTGGATTTTGGGGAGGGGGGGCTTGCACACTACCTGGCCATTATATAAAGCTCCCACTCTCGGCATGAGGGCTCTGTACTGAGTGCCAGCTCCCTCCCCATCCTCCACGCCTCTTTGTCCTCCCATCCCCCCACCTCTTAGCCTTCCAGCTTCTCTGACTCAGGCTTTAACTCTGAAATACCTCCGCCCTTTGTTTTCTCTCTCTCCTGCCTCTGTAGTATCAAAACCACTGTGAGCTATGTGGATCAAACAAAAGATGGTATTTGGGTTAAAAATATGGATGAGGCTACTCCTTTCCCCCCAGCAGGATCAGATCAAGTCACCCAGCTGGACCGACTTTAGAAATACTTCTCTTTTAATCATTAGCACATTAAATGCTGCGCCACCATACCTGAGGCGACTGAGGTCTAGTCCCAGCTTGCCACGGGCAGATAGTAGATCTAAAAACCAGTCCCCTTCTACCCTCAATGGCACAAGTTGTAATGGTGAGGCAGTTTGTGATCTGCTGCCAAAACAGCGCAGGTACATGCTGCTGGTAGCAACCAAAGCACACAGTTAAGCTGTAACTGTAGGTGGACACAGACAGCTGGCATGAAAAACTGACAAAGAAGCGGGATGGCAAAGTGATCCAAACGGCTAAGCAGGAGGGAAAACGCCTGCTGGATGATTGCTGGCCTCACTTCTGTGTTGAAGAAATAAGGAAGAAACTGAAGCTTTAAGGCTGAGAACAAAGACACCAAAATCCCAATGTACTGCTCTGGTGAGAAAATGAAGACTAGGGCACCAAGGAGTTGCTCTGGCCCTCTAGTTCACCATTTTAATCCTGTCGAGTTGGCAGAAGTCGGCAGGCATCAAGATGAAGGGGAATAGTAGAAACGGTAGCAGGAGACAGTAGGCTGTACAGAAAATATGTTGCTGGTAAAGAGCACAGATGTCTTTTTCTTATTACAGTGGCTTATCCAGTGCTGGGCTTCATCTCAGGACTGCAACTGCTTTGCTACGAGTCCAATCCTGAGATTCATTCAGAGAAACTAGGCAGCATTAAATGGATGCACAAGGCAGGTCTACACCGAATGAAGCCTCCCAATTCAATTTCTACTCTGCTTTACATCTCACCCATCTATACGCAGTTTAGCAACTTTGCCTATGATTTTAAATGATCTATCAGAAAACACACATCAACCCTGAGCTTGCTTTAATCCCTAAATGTGTGCTCCTATTGTTCTAGTCTGTCATCTAATTTAATTTGCTTATTCACACTTGATAGTACAGCATGTCCCAAAAGCCCAATTTCTAAGTAACATGTTTCTGAAATTACGGCACTGGTGGCATAAGTAACAACCTGTATGACAAATGAAGCTGCTGCAGAGCTCACAATGGTCCCGCCAGCCTTACTGAAAACTGTAAAAGCCATTTCTGTAAATACTTTGCCTCTGAGGCAATACTGAGCCACACTTTTACCATGATGATACAGGACTGCAACATGAGACAATAGTCAAGTAGCACTGGACATCAAGTGGCTGCACAAGGTGTGCCCGTGTATGTGCTATTTTTCTTTTTGACTTTTATTCTGCCTTTAGGTGACTGCACAACAAGTACTGTGGAACTCCCCCGATTATGGTATCATGGCATGGTACTAAATACTGCTGACACTGATTTAACTTTGCAAAATAGATATATCAACTTAATATTAAATATGATTATCTTACACATAACTGCCACTATATCACTGTTAACTGTTTACTCAAGTATTCACTGTATCAGCAGATCAAAGACCAGGAAACCAATCAGCGAGGGCTGCACGATTATGGCCAATGATTAACACGATTATTTTGATCAATACTGAGATCACGATTATTTGTCACAATTATTCATTAATTTTAGTGACAAAAATGTTTTTACTGCCCTGTCATGCAAACAGAACACTGATTTCACATCTTTACAGATCTTCGAAAGAAAATAAAATTGGCCCTTATTCACCTTAATTCAGTGTGTCTCTTAGAAGAAAAATAAATTAAAAATTTAAAAAACCTGTACCAAAAAACAAAATTAAATCAACAGGGCATGGATTTCACCTTTAAATTGTGCTACATTCCTGTAAATTAATCCTTATAAATTACTCTTTGCAGACAAATGAGGTGTTTATTCACCTGGCCTAAGTGCATCTCTTAGAAAAATACTGTCTTTCACTTAATTCATTGTACCTGAATGATGGGCGTGAATAAAACTCATGGCAAAGTACTTGACAGCTGTGAGATCTCTCTCTGTTGCCCATGCATCATTTTGCATACAGCACAGGTTTTGCCCTTTTATAAAAATAACTGTGCGAGAGGATAACATATGTTTTGTCCAGTAAGTTGTCCATTTTTCAGAAGCTTTTGTTCTCACTGTCTTTAGTGGACACACATCTTTTGGCAACTGGAATGAGATTGTGTTGGTGATTTCAGGGCGTCATTGTGGGCTGGATGGACAAACTGATGTGCTGTACAGGCTCACTTTTATGAACGTCTGAGCTGATGTTGGACGATTCACGTTAGCAACCATTCCATTGTTTTTCTTGGCCTGATGCATTAATTATACTGCAGTTTGTGGTGTGTTTTCAGGCGACTGAATCAGTTAGTTGTGTTGCCTTGCAGCTCAGACGCCTCTTTGCATATGATTTCTTCTTGGATATCACCACTTGCCCTAAATCTGAAGTACTGTATTTCCAAACTACAGATGATGATGATCCATTTTGAGGGACAAGCTCTTCACCTTCTGCTGTGCCAGACATTTGAACTGTTGTTGTACAAATCTGTCTTTTAAAGTAGTGTTACTCATCAAGACTAGTCCACGAAACTTCAAGCTGTGAGGAGCAGCTGTGATTAGCACATGCAGTCATGTAGTCAGGGAGCGCTTGATTTGCTTTTGCTTTATGTTCTACTGGCAAAGTACGAGTTTTCAATATCACTCGATCATGTACGTTTATTTTTGGAAGCCAAAATGGTGATCAAAATTAAAATTTGATTAATTGTGCAGCCCTATCTGAATTATATCATCATCCAGCACAGCAGCTGCGACTCAATAGTTCACAAAATTTTCTGCACTGTCTGCAGCACATGTGAGCAGACAGTGGTGTAGAGTCAAGCTTGTCATGTCAAGTTAAAAACTACTTTGTAAAATATATTGCTAGCTGGTTAAAGTCTGCTAATCTAGGGTGGGCAGTTAGAAAGAATAGCTGGGCAACTCAGGTGAAATGAAACAGAAGTAGAGACAGAAAAGTTAGTACATGCACAAGGTAGCATGCGCCCTCTCAGTGCCCTGAAGCCAGTCAGAAAAGATGCTAATAAAGGAAAATGTAAAAGTACCAACCATTTTTCTCGACCAAAACAACCGCAAAACATATCAGCATCTGTCTATTAATAGATTAAACATGTTAGAGTAACCAAGGGAGAGAGAGCGAGAGCATCACGCCATTTGATGTAGAGTTACAACTTGACTTCAACACTGAAGGCTGTTTGTGTATTCTTGCAAGAGTTTCTGAGCACAGGGAGCCCAAAGTCATGCAGAGGGAGGGCGAGAGAGTGCACCAGGTGCTGCCCAGGTTGGGTGTAGGTTCACCTGCCAGTGCAGAGCTTCTGGACAGTTGTTCTGGACTGATCACTGTAACTGTGTGTGAGAATTTGCAGGAATCGATTCAGTTATGGGCAATACCCATAATCCCAACACAGAAATTCAAGCCCTGATTCTAGAGGTGTTCATTTACTCAGTCCTTCAAGCAAAGCCTGCACATGTTTTTTTCTTAAAAAAGGGAAATGACATTTTTCTGCTCACAGCAGGCTACTTTCTAAAGAATCATAAAGAATATTTGGTGAATCAGTGTCTTAAGCTGCCCTCCCTCAGGTTGAAGTTCATTCAAGAGGCTAAACCATGCACTCACGTCTATTATTAAACTTTATCCCTTCGAGCTGAAACTGACTGTTCAGGACTCCGAGACATCATCACTAGTTGGTTTCATTCTCCCAGTGATCACTTCACCAAATGCTGCAGGGCTGCAGGTGTCATCATATATCATTATGCATGAAGGGAAACTTTTTCCCAAGACAGATGAACACGTGGGAACATGCAGAATTTCTTTCCAGCTGATGACGCAATGATGTTAAATTTTCTCTTTTTTTAAAATTATTTATGCATATATAGCAGAAGGTTGAGACATCTGGCCAAAATACACTTGCAAAAGAAAACCTTATATGATTCTTTACTTACTCTATCAAGAGCCACATGAGCAGATCAGTATCTAGCCATGCTCACCATGATATCATATACAAGTAGGCATCAATTAAATGGTGGTATCTGTAAATTAAAATATGATTCCATACTTTGCATGGTGCAGCAACTACAAATATGAATTCCCATGTATTGGTTCAAAATTCAAGAAAAGCATACTTACTAATTTGCAAATTTATGCAGGAAGGTAAACAGTTTTTGTTTTTTTAATAATTGTTTGCGTAACCTGTGGTGGAGCCTAATAAATTGCACAAGACTGATGATTGATTGGGAGAATGACAGCTAACCCTGATGAATATTATAAACAACCGGAATAACTGCCTGGCAGTTGTGTGCCTCTGGGAATGAAGGGATTTAATAGGAAGGCACCAAAGATTAATGTTACCAATTCTCAGTATCTGAAATATCTGAAATATGTTAGCAATAATGGCCAAAAAAAGCAAGTGTTAATTAGACAAAAACTTCTTTTGTAAGGTCGCGGTGTCCTTTGACCAAAAAAAATCTAGAGACAACTCAAAAACATAATGCCTCCAGGCATGTCGACTGTTGGCACAGATGAATAAAAACTTATGCCACACTGCAGCAAATCATGGGTGAATTATGAGTCACAAATTACAAAGTGACAGTATAACAAACTCTGCACACAAGTTTCACAAAGCTGCGGCTGGAGAGATTTATTAACTCCAAGGCAAGGGTCTAACAAACACATATGACTCCTAAAGCCTGCAGAGGGATAAGAAAATATTCTAGCCGGAGACATTTTTTTATTCATTTATCCTCTTGATTCACACCAAAACCTCTATAATATTCCAATATTCAAAGACCTAAAAAACATACCAGAAGGATAGGCCAGTGAGATGTCTGCCTCTCTATCTTCCAGTTGGAAACACACAATTGAGCTCCAAACTGCTGCCTACCCATGTCCATCTCAAATGTGACATGTTTCCACGGCAACAGGACTATGTAACAGATCACCACAGGAGTAATGAAAAGCTCAGTCTTGGCAAAGCAGCACAAAAAAAGAAAAAAAAAAAGTCGATAACTGCAGACGGCACGTGCTCATGGGGCAAAATATCAGACAATAATGGAGCTTAAACCCAGGCTTGACTGGACTGAACAATCAGCACATACGTCACGACAAAGCATGTTTGTTATCTGGGAGTAAAACTGGTAAACTGGTAATAAAAAATAAATAAATAAATAAATAATAATGATAAAATGAAAGGACATTCGCCCCTCTACAACAGTCTGTTCCAGCTGGTTCACTGCAAAGCACCTCTGACATCTCTGTAAAAGATGAGACATGCAACATCTGGATCATGTTTCACATTGTGAGATTTATACCATCTGCTCTGCGCTGTCATGCAGCTTTACCTATCAGATTTTTTACATTGTTGGCGCTTTTGTGTCTGAGATGATGCTATAAAAAGTTTCAAACATTACCATTCAGATATGGCGTAAGAACACATCAGTACCTGCACAGCCCAACTGTAAACACCCCAACATATGAGAGCAGTCATCATTCACATTTAGTTGCTTCCACGTTTACGTCTACTTCTCTTTAAACTGGAAATCAACTGCAGTGATAATGACAGTGACAATAAGAGAAATAGGCAGGTGTTGAAAGGATGTAAGGGAGCAGAGAAGAGTGCCTGTATCATTAGGGATTAACCTAGCCACAGGCTCTACAAATAGACTGTCTCCACCTATAAGCCGCCAGCGCACAGACAGTTATTTGTATTGCCAGGTTGCTGCTGCTGCAGCTCCAGAGAAGAGAGAAGACAGTTCAAAGAAGCTGAGGCGGATCGGGACTCCTGTGAAACAAAATGCAAGGCAACAGGACACGTTTGGGGGGCCTGGCAACATCAGAAGGTTTCACAAGCGTGGATTTTGTTTGAGACGGCTGTGTCGCAGATTCGTGCAGCAGTTTGCTATACAAAGTATGATAATATACAACCTGAGGCCTCCTGAACATAACGCGCAGCAGTGCAAACCAATATACAGTGACGTGCCAGAACAGCATGTCCACCTCTAATGCTGTTGGTCCTTTGCCAAGGCTTGGACAAGACCTCTGAAGGTGCCTGTGATATCTGGCACTGAGACGTCAGCTGCGGGTCCTTTCGGGTCCAACACAATCGTACGGCCATAATGAGCTGGCCCCTGTCAAAGTTACTCAGGTCTTTGCACCTGCCCATTTCTCTGATATACAACACATCCACTAGAAGATGTTCACTGTATGTGTATGATAAGTATATCTTGCACTTTATCAATAGACTGGCTGTAATATTTTGGCTCACTGGTGTGTAGCAGAACTAAAATGACAGTTCAGTTTTTAAAAAACACAACCCAAAAAACAAATGAATTCTTCAGCACACTGAATCTGAGTGAGTTTGTCAGCAATCTGAAGAAGTCACCTTGACATTTAGGAACACTGTGATAGATATTTTTCATTATTTTCTGACATTCAAAACAATCCAGCAGACACGTCCAAACTGTCACTGTCGTTACAGCTGAATCCATAACCTCATTAAGAGAAAAATAACCAACAACTCATTTGGAAATAAATTACAAAACTTTTAATCTTTCTGTCATTCTTCACAGAAAAAGCACCAATTATTTTCCTTTATAAGTTTCTCATATAAAAATCTGATTCTTTCCCTTCTTTTGTGAACCGGTTCTCATGATGACTCAATTTGTTCTCATTCAAAGACACTGTGACAGTTATTTATTAATAATGAATATTTGTCACCTCGGCATAAAAAGGCAATAAATAGCAACAAACATTGTAAGAGCACTGGCTATCAACCAGATTGTTATTTTAAACATCAGAAAGTTCACATCTGGTGCACAACTACGATGATGAAAAATAATTTGCTGCAGCAGTACATTTTACAGAGCAAAGAGCTGTGCTTAAAGATTCCAGACCACTAATTTTAATGTGCCTTCCCTTTTCATTAATACTGTTTGCTTCTTTCACACACTGTCATTGTTTTACATTTGCACCAAAAGCGCAGAAGCAGGACCAGCCAACCCAGTGCACAACATCTCAGCCAGTTGGTGCTACTGCAAGTGACAAAACCATGATGTGGTGTATAAGAACAGAAAAGACACAATCATTTGTTAAAATAACACTTTTTTAAAAAAAAAATCTAAGGTGTGAAACAGCTGGTAGAATTAAAATGTCCTGGAGCTCATCTGATTTGCTCATATCCCAGTGAGTGACTGTAACTTTCTAACATAAACATGTCTGTTCTTATGAGCAGAAATCCCTCATTGAAACATAAAATGTATCACAGGCTGGTGTATCACAGTATGGTTATTAACTGAAAGTGATCAGCTACATCCCCCAAAAAATGGGACATTGTTGAGTGTGTTGACTGAAGCCTTAAAATGCTGACAAGCTTATGTCCTTAAAAATCTTCAGATCCATAAATCGAAACATAAATCTCATGCAGATATACGTCTGTTAGTAAAAAGCTATTTTGTTCTTTGCAATTTTTTAATAGAACATTTGAAATTTTGTCAAATCTGAATAGAAGCTTTGCCTAAATGGAAAAAAAATAAAGGTAAAATTAATCAGAGTATGGTTTTATTTTTAGCTGTGTTAAAATTATCACGGGTGAACTGTGAATCATCCCAACTGGGAGCTGACTCTATTTTTGCACCCATCTTGTAAGGTGTCTTTCTATGTCTATGCCACTTCTTTAAAGCAGGGGTAAGTTACGATTTTGGCTTTGTAACCTTTCAGAAAACCGTAATCCCTGAGAAGGAGCTAGACCTGCACCTCCTCTGGGCTTTGTTGGCCAATTACAGGTCTATGATGCATGCCCACGCTCTGCAGAGAGGGGGAAGCTGCAGGAGCAGAGCTGCCCACTTTATTTTTTTCTTTTCTAGATTTCTGCCTAATTGCATACACTTTTGATGCGTGTTGACATCGATAATTACAGTATTAATACAACTGTTTAAAAGTCGCCAGAGATTTGAGATATGATATTAGTGGTTCACTTGTTTGACAGACTTTGGATTAACGATGAATTCCAACATTATATTGTCGGTGCTGCTGAACAAGGAGTTGCGTCTTTTTGAAAACTCTTTGGTCACAAGACATTTAATCAAAATGCTTCATAAGGAATGCACTGGAAAATGTTTACAAGAATGATTCAATCTTACCTTGCTATGTTCCGAGAAAAACACAATTTAAGCCCCTCAAAGTGATCAAATTTACCAGTTCCTTTTCACATGAAAGGCTTAACAAACAACTACTTATTTAACAGGTGAAGTGCACCAATTTTTTAGGTTTACCAAGTATAACAGCTCACCGTGGTTAGGTTGAGCTCAGGTTGGAAACATTTTTCACCCAGAGATGTCCAAATACTTCAAACAGGTTCACTGTATTGCTTGCTTGGGCAGAGATCTAACACATATACTCACTTAGGACAGTTCAAGAACTAGGGGAAAAATATATATATTTTGCAATTTTCCATTGCCGCATAAAGCTTTTCTAGCTGTTTAAATTTAATTTCTGAAGACCACAGATCAGTTGGGTTGTCACTGATCTGATGTAGTCAACATTAAATCTGAAGTGTTTGGCCACTGTAGTGGTAACACTTTCAAAGAGCCAAATCTGTAACCAGTAAATCACTTTCTCCGATCCTCCTCAGCACCTTTTATGGCTTCTGTATGATGCTGCAAATCTATAAATACTTGGTGTGAAGTATCATCAGCATTTCATCATTACACTGAACAGTCAGCAGGAATCAATACAAGAAATCATCACCATTTTTTAAATATCAACAGGATCGTACAAATCTTCACTTCACAAACCTTTGTAATTTCATATTTTTCTAATATCCTGTTACAAACATAATGCTAAAAGTTCATTACACCGTGCTACAGCATAAAATTTATTAGTTTGAAGTGCAATTCAAAAACTGACAAGGAGGGCTAAATCCTAGTTTATGGGCTGGCAGGTAATCAAATAGGCAAATCTAAAAAGAAAAAAAACTGCTCATCTGAATATCTCTCTATGTTTTAGACACAATCGCTCTGCAGGTGATTTCTTACATTAGGATTTCTCACCCTTTCCCACTGCCTACTTGGATATCTAGAAAACTATCTGCTGATTAAATGAAAATGAAAATAATCAGCAGCTGCAGCCCTACTGCAAGCACTCCACTTAAGAATATAAAAATGAGGAAAAAACATCTCTACAAAGAGCTGCACACAGAAAAAATAAATAATAATAAAATTTATATATATATATATAAATATATGAGAAACATGAACTGTAAAGCTATATACTAAGACCACATGTGGCTTTTCAATAGAGGCAGAGGGTACAGCTACAAACCTGTTCATTACAGTGAGTGTAGCTGAACAGCAGCTGGCACAAAGGAGCACGTATAGATCCACAGATTCCGGACAGGCAGTGGAAACACACTGGGGGGAAAAAATCTAAAAATAGCCCAAGACTCTGATCAATAACTGTTAGATATGTGCATACTGGGCTCTGCAAAGTTGCAAAAGGCATCACAGCACACAAGGTGCACGTCTGATGACCGGTGAGGAGCGCAGGAAGCCGCACACGCTGCTGATATAACGGGCAACCAGCTGGCAGAGCACCGTTACATGAAGCGGTGCGTTTTATTGTGCGTGTATCAACAGGTACAGAGAGTCGCAGGTATTACTGAGCAGGCAGGATAGTGTTACTCCGCCTGCAGCCACACTCGGCCTCTGCCCGGACACCACGCACGATAGTTTCTAATTATTAATAGGCGCGTATTAATCCGAACAGGAGTGTTTTCAAACGTGCACCAACAGGCGTGTCGTCGCTGTCATGCTCACACAGACTGACAGTCTGGAGGCTGTCGGCACGTCAAACCCCCAAACTGACGTTATTTCCCCCGAAATTATGAGGCGAGAGGCGGCACGGAGACAGCTGCCCGGCCGTGAGGAGGAGAGCTGCCTTCATGATTAAAGCAGAGCCAGAGGTTGGTTGTGAAGTGAATGCCGCCCTGCCAGCAGCTGGTGTGCTGAAGAAAACGGTCCGTTCAGCCAAACCAGCGCGTCTCAATATCAACATAAACATGCTCGTGCGAGCTTCGGCGCTCGCGGGTTCAATAAAGTTCCGGCTGCTTTTGGCCAATAAACACCAAATCTGACTAGATCCCAGCCCCCCGAGACTTAAACCACTGAAGAACTGTGTGACTCAACAATTGATCGCTTCGCAACCGAGTAAATTTATAATGATTTCAGGCTGCGCCTTACCTTCAGTTCCGCACTCTCCGCCATCTTGTATTTCTTTGCGCAGGCGTGGTGAGGTGTTGTCACATGATTGGGACGCGCAGAGAGCCCTCAGGAACGCGCACAGCGGTGCGTTCAGGAACACAAATGAAGAGCGTTAAAACAGCAGTGAAATGGAGAAAAGTCTGTAGACTAGAATAGACGAGAATAGAATACAATAGAATAGAACAGGGCAGAAAGCTAGTGAATTGTTAGGTAACAACTCACTAGCTTTTGTCCCCCAAGCCTTTCAATGAGTTATAAAACTTTAAAAATCACACCAAACCTCTTCTTTTGTGTGTGACAGCTCATGTAGGTCAAATTTAAAAAAAAAAAAAAAAAAAAGCTCTAAAATCTACAACCTCATTTTCAAAAAGGACCTTTTGAAAAATGTAAATGTTGAAATGAAAAAAAATTATTGTTTTTTTGTTTGTTTGTTTTGATATATACCAATTTCAAATCTGATGCCAGAAACATATTTTTAAAAGCTAGGACGTACTCCTGCGTAGCATCACCTCTTCTCTTTACAGCACTCAGAACTGATGAGACCATTATATATGGTGACAATATAGGATTTTAGCTTCTCTGTTCTGGCATTTATCATCATAATACTCCAAATTTGTTCAGTGGACAGGTCTGGACTGCAGGAAGGTCGTATTTACTCCAAGTGGAGTCTTACGACGTAGCCAAGCTGTTTGCATATGTGCAGAATGTGATTTAGCACTGTCTTGATGAAATAAGCAAGATCTTCCCAGAAAATATATTTTCTTGTAAGCAGCAGAAAGTGCTCCAAAACCTGTATATATAATTCAGCATTAATAAGGCCTTTTTATTTGAATGGGGCCTTCACAGATGTGCAAGTTCCTCCTACCAAGTGCTGTTATGAACCTCAACAACATTAGGGAAGCTGGTGTTTGAACTGTGCTGGTAACAAGCTGAAAGGACACTCTTTAGCCTGGAAGATGCAGCATCTATGATTTTTACAAATAATTTCAGATTTTTGATTAGATGGACCACAGGGCAGTTTTTCACTGTCCTCAGTATGTCTGTGTAGGTTCTCAGTCATCCAAGCCACGGTAGTCTTGAGAGCTTGAAAACCAGTTCCTCCAGACATAAACTGCTCCATTCCAATAACAAAACACCCAAACGCAACCTAAACAACATAGTGTATGCTGTGCAGTGCAGTGAAGGGTGCTCAGACCTCTAGACAAACACATGGTACAACACAGGAGAACCACCTCAACAGGACAAGACACCTGCACTTAAAGGAGAAAGGACACTCTTTTAAGGACACCAGGGTTCACATTTTTGACCGAGAAGACAGATGGTTTGAGAGAGGAGGCCATCTATGTCCACTGTGAATGACCATCATTGAACAGAGGTGGTGCCTTACGACACCAACTATCAGTCACCTACAATTTAGTCCTGATCCCTGATCCCTGATCCCTTCCCATACATTCAATCCCCACTCACACCTTGCCTTAGGTGACCGCAATCGGTGGGATGGGGCAATGTCTCACAGAGGTTTCACCTGTCGGCCCCAGTGATGGGAATGACCCACACCTTGTTTCACACTTTGGCTCATGTGATGACTCACGTGATCAATAGTGGGTTGACAACCCTCAGGACCACCTCCAAGGGGACAGCCCCCACTTGGGGCTTATTCCCTGGGACTCTCCACCAGTCGTTCTAGGACTGAAGAAGCCTTTTGGATAAGAGTCTTCAAAAACCTGAAGAAGTCCAGTTGCCTTCTTTTCAAGCTCTCAATACCACTGTCCTCAGTCCATCTTAAATGAGCTTGGACCGAGAGCAGGCAGTCAGCAAGCACTTTCCCACTCCTTTTTATCGACAAGAAGGCCTTGCAGACTAACATAACTTCCCTTGTTTCCTTGAAGATGGCAACCATTTCCTGCAACCTAAACTGGCTGCAGGTAACATCTCATGCTACCAGCAGTGACACGGACACTAGCAAAAAGAAAAACTATAGAAAAATTAGTCAGGAGGGACAAGGAGAGAACAATGGTCTGTGACCACCGCCTGTAGAGCCATTCCCTTTTGGGGGGTTGTCTTGTTGTTGCCTCTGCAATGCACCGTGGTTTTTAGAAGTGTTCCTGAGGTCATGCAATGATATCCACCAGAGTTCTGTGTCTGTTTTAAATGCCAGGCTGTCTGATCAGGGAAGACGGCCATACAGTACTGATTTTCAGCCTTTTCCTATTAGTAAAATTTTGCACAGCAGACGATGAATTCGGGCAGCATGGTGGTGCGGTGGTTAGCATTATTGCCTCACAGCAACAAGGTCCTGGGTTTGAATCCAGTCTGTGGCCTGGATGTTTTCCCTGTGTCTCTGTGGGTTCTCTCCAGGTACTCCAGCTTCCTCCCACAGTCCAAAAACATGCATGCACGTGAATGGTTGTCTGTCTTTGTCTGTTAGCCCTGCAACAGGTTGTTGACCGGTCCTGGGTGTACCCTGCCTCTCGGTCTATGACAGTTGGGACAGGTTCCCAGGTAGCTGGGTAGAGATGTGAATACCTCACCATCTTTACTTCAGAAAGACTTAGAGAAACTCTTTTATACACACCCATGTTACTAAAATCCAGAAAGTTGATTCTCTTCATCTGGATGCAGAATTTTCAGCGGGAGAAACGTTCAAGGGATCCAGGTGATGTTTTCAGTCTGACTGAAAAATGGATGAGTGGATGACTAATGAAAAGTTTGTCCCACTGAAAATGATGCATCCACATGAAGTGAATCAGCTCTCTGGGATTTCTTCAGGTGAATTATTGTGCTTGCATCAAGACATGTCACTAAAGTGTTGCTAATTAACCAAATTATTAGGCATGTTTCCCATCAGGTGTTTTTAAGCATTTTCCCCTGTCCCAGCTTTTTTGAAACATGTTGCTAGCATCAAATTCAAAATGAGGATATATTTTTCAAAAATGAATAACATTTCAAAATTTTAACATTTAATATGTTATCTTTTTAATATTTCCATTTAATAAATGGTTTAAGTTGTTAAATACAAATGATCAGATTCTGTTTTTCTTTACATTTTACACTACATCCTAACTTTTTTGGAAACAAGGTTGTGCTTTATTAGATTGTTATCAATTCCCAAAATTAGTCACCCTTAGTAATGTAAAGATTTCACACTTAAAACATGATAGAAATTTAGATGACAAAGAACTGCACATTGCTGAGTACATCATTCTTCTCTGAGAATAATATGCCTATAATCATCTGAGAGTTTACTTTATATTTTTGCACACTGTTACAATAGGAATTATTGGTGGCTCATCGTAAGGAACTTGAACAAGTCAGCATCTTCATTTGGAGAGTAATTCTTCATTCATACAGGCTTAGATTTTACAGTGTTGATGAAGAATTGTGTTTGCTGGCATTTATGAAATCAGCAAATTTCATCCACTGATAAAGCTTTGAGTTTTACTGATAAAAGCTAGGCTTTCCACTGGGGTTTTAATGTCTGCATTATTTCTCAAAACAGGTCATCTCTTGTTATAAAAAGTGTCCCAAACAGTCTAATCTCATCTCTGTCTCAAATGTCAACTTTAAACCCATATCTTGTTTTCCATTTTTTAAACTGTGCCATCAGTGCCAGTGAACTGGTGCTGATTAAAGTCCAACAGTAGCTACTTGATTACAGATCTGGTCCAAACCAGTCTGCTATGTGGGTTAAATGATTGTTGGCCAAAAATGAATTCAATCTATTATTCCACCCAGCATGTAATCCATTTCCCGGTAATCTAAAATTATTACTGTCTGGAAGATTAGAATAAGTCTGAAACTTTAGAATGGATTCATTCTTCTGCACTTTGTTCTTCTGGAAAAGTCCCATGGAAATAATGCACATAGACAATGCATTTGTCTTACAGTAAATAATAAATATACAGTGGGGCAAAAAAGTATTTAGTCAGCCACCAATTGTGCAAGTTCTCCCACTTAAAAAGATGAGAGAGGCCTGTAATTTTCATCATAGGTATACCTCAACTGTGAGAGACAAAATGAGAAAGAAAAATCCAGAAAATCACATTGTCTGATTTTTAAAGAATTTATTTGCAAATTATGGTGGAAAATAAGTATTTGGTCAATAACAAAAGTTCATCTCAATACTTTGTTATATACCCTTTTTTGGCAATGACAGAGGTCAAACATTTTCTGTAAGTCTTCACAAGGTTTTCACACACTGTTGCTGGTATTTTGGCCCATTCCTCCATGCAGATCTCCTCTAGAGCAGTGATGTTTTGGGGCTGTCTCTGGGCAACACGGACTTTCAACTCCCTCCAAAGATTTTCTATGGGGTTGAGATCTG
>VUQS01001512.1:15029-31554 GCA_015108495.1 Heterochromis multidens | reverse complement strand
GGCTTTGTTGTGGGCTTCTGCCGGGAGAAAGAGAGAGACGGGAAAGACACACGGAGACAAACTGAGAAAGCAGCTGATAGAAACACAAAAAAAGACAACAAAGTGCAGATGAGGACAGGATATCAGAGAAAGTTACAAGAGGAAATAATAGGCAGAGAGAGAAATCAAAAGCGGGCTGAAAGAAAAAGAGTTGCTTCAAAGAGAGAACCAGGAAGCAACTGTTCAGTGACTAGTATTGTTACGCATACCACTGTTACTATTACTACGGCTGCCTTAACTTCCAGTATTACTAATACTGCTACTACTACGAAAGCCACAACTGTACAAGTGAAGCTCTTCTTGACCCTGGTGGGGTTTTCCTGGTGAGTTGGCTTTGTTTTGTTTGTTTGCACAAATGAATGAAAAACTTCTTATAAGGTTGATATTAGCTG
Organism: Heterochromis multidens; assembly: GCA_015108495.1. NCBI lineage: Eukaryota > Metazoa > Chordata > Actinopteri > Cichliformes > Cichlidae > Heterochromis > Heterochromis multidens. The sequence goes on along the minus strand of VUQS01001512.1, from coordinate 31,123 downwards.
CGTTTTTACATGTATTGTGATCTGCCATCTGATTTTGTAGCAGTAACATATTTCTGAATGGGTTATGCTTTACTGTGTTTCATGAGACTAGGGTTAGGGTTAGGGTTATTCTCTGCTCTATTTTTTTAACATGTGAGAGATTTAACTGTAACATACCTAAAATCTAACAAATTGCTGGGCACAATCATGAATTTCCTCAAAACAGGAATTAGTAGTAGTAGTAGAACCTAAATATTATTTCTTGTTGATATAATTGAAATAACTGTGTAGTTTACTAGAAAACTCCTACTTTCCTTTATGGTATTGCTATGCAGAAACATAAAAAAAGGAAGTGAAAAGTAATCCTACAATTCACAGGAAAGTTGTTTGACAATTGTAGTGGACTTGTTTGGTGTAAGTGGTTCAAGCTGCTGTTTCACACCGTTTTCTTTGTTTAGTGTGATGACTTTTTGAGTCCCTTCCATTCATTCAAATTCATTGTTAGAGACTAGTGACCACTGCCAGACAGACTGACTAAGAGTCTGAGGATTTAACAGTATTGTTGGCTGTAATTAAATTTGGAGCGCCATGTGTTTTTCATCATGTCTTTTTGTGTGTGAGGCATCAGGAATTAGTTTGCAGAAGGCTCAGGGAAGGGTTGATGAACACCAAATATTTTCTGTATGCTGATTTTATGCAATTGTCTTTTATTTTTGAATTCATACAGTTAGTTCAAGGAGTAATTTTATTGTTTTATATTGTGTGTTTTGAAGATGTATGTGTCTATGTGTGTGTGTTTGTGTGCACACACAAACACTCTTGAACTATATATACACACACATAACCAACTTCCCCTTCTGCTTTCTCCACAAAGTGTCACAGTTAAATCTGCATCCGATGAGTTTTACACTGCAATAAATTCACTCAAGTAACAGCCTCTGTGTGTGTGTGTGTGTGTGTGTGTGTGTGTGTGTCTGAGTATGGGTGAATGGACTGTTTGCTTTGAGGGTGCTCTTCATGTAAGTGTGTGTGTGTGTGTGTGTGTGTGTGTGTGGTGTAATTAGATGAGAGGGAACTCTGTGGGGCCCCTCCCCCACCCCCCAGATAGCAGACACACTTCTCACTCCGTGATGCCGTTCTCATGCGTGCACCAACACACACACACTCTTGCCAAACACGCACATGTGTCCTCAGGCAGTTTCTTACACAGGTCAATGGGTCGAGCTGGAATTATATAGTCATGATCAGTACCATATGTCTCTGTTTGGTTACACTGTGTACATGATAGTCATGTGTTGCTCAGACTGTTTTTTGTTGCTTTTTTTAGGACTACTTATGATTTTTTTTTTGTTATTTGTTGCTTTTTTCTATTTTTTGACCTTGATGTTTTGCATTTTTTAACCCAAATTATTAATAATCTCATTTTAAATCACATTCAGCCATTGTGCAAACCCTGCTGCTTTTTTCTGCCTTTTTATGTATTCATTGGTTTCTGATTTTCATATGGTAAAGAAAAAACAACAAATTGAAAAAAGTTTTTCCTTATCTCATTAACGTTTATCAGTATAAAATTACCAGACCTTTGCCAGTCCCAGATTTTTGAAAGTGCATATTACTTATTTACATTTTTTTTTTTACTATTTTGCGTATTTAACCCTTTACACTACTTCTTGCATTACTCTTTGTGTTACTCTGCATCACTGGCTGAGATGTAAAATTACACAATTTCCAATTAACAATATAATTTTAACCCTTGCATATGTCCACTAAGAGCCCACTAATTAGGGGAATATACATAGATTCTTCTTGTCCTCTCTTGTAGCAAACTTGAGAAAATGTGCATATCTACACTCCTACAAAATTTATACAAACTGAGATAAAGGCATTGCTGTGAAAATGCACATGAAAAGGCACAAAGATATTTTTCTGTCCACCTATTATGCAGATAATCGAAGAACTTATGTAATGCAGGTGACGTGATTGTACGATTAGTGACTGTACTGTGCTTGCTGAATCTAGGAACAGTACTGTGTTACAGACAAATCTGATTGATTTGATTACAAGAAATTTATTTTTAATTTTATTTGTGATGCATTGGCCTCAACACAATAGATTAGTCTCAAAATCACCTAACTAATATTTTGTAGGTCCCCCCTCGTGTCACCAAAACAGCTCTGACGTGCCATGGACATGTGACCTTTGGGGGCTTGGCATTTGAGTCCTTTTGGGTTGGCGGGTTGGGCTTTTTCTGACATATCAGATTGGGAGCTGGGGAACTTTGAGGCTAGATGAATAACTTGGGCTCTTTGTCATTGTCTGTGACTCGCTCCTGAGTTTACTAAGTTGCACAAGTCAAAGTAACTTCCAAATAAAGGCAAGGACCCACAGCTTCCCAGCACAGCATTGCATTCTAAAGAGATTATATTTTTTAAGTGCTTTACCCATCAGTGGGTTGAATAATATGGCTGATCATTGTACACTTGTCTTACATTTATTGTGCCCAGTAACTCTAATATGGTGCTTTCTTCAAAATGAAAGAAATACACATCATATGCAGACATACAGCAGTTACTGTTTAAGCCTTTTATTTGCAACCTCCTAAATGTGGAACAGTCATTAAGTCTGTGCAGTGAAACTTCAAATCCACACGGTGTGAAATGACATTCAGGAGGAGGGTATTGGGTTAGGTTTGCTCAGTGTAAACATCATATAGCTTCACTGTGGAGCTGGAACACGCTGATACGGACCATATGAATGTGATACTACCACAGTGACAGCATTAAATGAAAGTACTTTATAAGCAGATTTTTTTTGAAACGCTCAATCTTTTTTAAATAATGTGTGATGACAAAACCAGTATGTATTAGAATATGACATTAATCACTGGTGTGGAAATGTTACGTGTGGCTGTCACATATGTGAATGGATTATATTTTTTTGCAGCGGGGAAAGATCAGAGAAGAACCCCAACTGAGATTCCCTACGGTGAATTAAACCCACTGATACTGACTGGTACCCTGCAAACATATTTTGATCTGCCTTTGTAGGGTTTATACTTTGAGTTCCGTGTGAATAAGTGTACCGCTGTGCGTGCAGGTTGGTATTGCCGCTGCTCTCCGAGCACGCTTTATGTGACCGCTCCTGGTGAGTAAGTGAGCCCTCACCCCCTGAAATAAGACACTGCTCTGTTCTACGCCCACTTTCAGTCATTTCCCAATTAAGCAGCTTTCAGGGCGCCCAGACTGGCCCCTCAGAGAATACTGTAGACCTTCCATAGTTGCTCCATATTGCTTCAGTCAAGGGCTCTAATGAAAGCTTTCGCCCCTTGAGAGCTTTAACATGCACTCTCAGGCCCCTACTCTCACTAAGCTATGCATTTGTATTGAAATAGGAGATGACTTTCTTTCTTTCTTTCTTTCTTTCTTTCTATTATCTGGCTGCATTTCTTTCACACATTTACTCTGATAATTATATGATTATTTCACAGTGTCATGCTGAGGCTAATGAAAAAGGAAAAGGGTTGCTGGTGCCACTGCTTTGAAATCTTTTCTACCAGGAGCTGTTACCTTTCCTCTCACTTTCTTGACACTTTATTGCTATTTTAACACCTGCTGATTGGGATTTTGAAGTAGCTAATATTTTTTTTCTAATATTTTTGGGGGCAAAGAGTGTTTAATTAGAAATTATGTGTGAGTTGTTAGTTTTTTTTTCAACATTTAATTATTTATTTATTTTTTGAGTTGGAGGAGGTGGAATCTTTTATTGGGTTAGAAGTAGGAGATAAAGACATTATGAAGGCTACAGCATGGGTCTCTGCTCTAGGGAAGTACGTCTACGTGAAGAACTCAGCTTATCCCACACTGCTGGATGTTGGACTTGGTGGACTACTAGCATGTCAAAATACTGATGCCAGTGACTAGTTTTTACACTTTACACAACATCTGAAAACATCCTTAACAGCTGATGGGTAAGACGAAATGGCAGTATAATGTCAGAGGTTTAGAAAAGGTGTTTCTGAGCCCTATAACATAAAAAGTGGTCAGATAAAGCTTTCAACAATATTCAGTTCAGTTAGCATAGTTTTACTGGATGATTTTTTTTTATATGTCTGAGTCTTCTGTTTGCTATCTTAACATTATAGTCTATTATATTCTTTCCTAATTATTTTTCACCTAAGGTTACTGATTCAGATATATAGTTGTATTTGCTATTATTGTTTTTTTCTAAGAAAGTAGCCTAAACATCTTGGTCCCAACTCTTGAAATAATTAAATTCAAAGCATCCTTACAAAGAATCATATCATTGTATATGTTTATGTGAAAAGTGAAACTCAAATGGAAATGGAAACTCAAAGCAGTTCTCTGGGTGACTTTTGACTTTGAATTCAGAAGGGGGAGGAGCACAAGACAAAGGACCTGCCAATCTCAGGGGACTCTAAAAAATCAAAACAAATCTCCTCTGCAGGACTCAGTTATTCATTTCCCCCAGCTTTTGTGTTTCTTTTAACTTTTGTTTTCCACGCTTTTACTCAAGGACCTACAGCAAAGTGGATTCTCTGCATGTCTTAATTTAAAGCCTCTGTATGGGTAGAGAGTAAATATAATTAGGACGCTGTGTGTGTAAAGCATCATCAATTATTAAATAATCAGTTGGCCAGTTGAATAAAAGTTAATCAGCAAATATTTTGACAAGCAAATAATAAGTTTAATTATTTTGAAAGCAAACAACAAACGAAAGCCAAAAATTTGATTGTTCCAGCTTCTTAGATTGAGTTGATGCTTTTAAATAAAGATTACCTTGTTAAAAACAGACTGAAAACGGTGCAGCTAGCTGCAGCCCTATATTTAGGTATGTGTGCTTACTAGACAACATTTTGTGCAGTTGATAAATTATACATATTTCAAAATAAATAATGTACATTATTATCTACTCATCTTTTTTAGTAATGAGAAATATTATCTGTCTTTTTTAATATATTTTAGGTCTTTTTCGGTTTTTCTCTCTCTTATTCTATCTCTCCATATCCTCTTTTTTTCCCAGTTACCCTCCCTGGAGCCCTGCTTGCCCCTGTTTCTTCCACCTCATCTACACGTCGCTCTTCTTTTAACTCCTCCTCCATGCAGACCTCGTACCGACTGCCCAACCCCTTGCCACCCCTCCCTGTTCGCAAGGGTGTCCGCGGTCGACGTCCCAAATCCCAGACTATTGCTTTATTGAAAGCAGCAGCAGAAGCTGCAGCAGCAGCAGCAGTAAATGGAGCATCACAAAGCCCAGCCAGAACTAGCACTGACACTCAACTGGCTCCCAGACCACACAAGAAGAGAGGACCCAAGCCTAAGAACAAGGTGAGATGTAACAAGAGCTGTAATCTCTTGGCCAGTGACCCTGGCATGACAGAGATGGTTTTGAAAAAGAAAATACAGTCAAAAGTTGACTACTTGAGGAAAGACCAGAGGGACTTGTAGAAAAAAATTATGCTTGATAAAAATGTATAGTTGAAAACTGCCTTACTTTAAAAGTCATTGTATGCAGTGCCATTCATGTAAAAAAGAGTTAAAACCCACAATTAACAAATGACTATCTAACAGCCTTTGTAGGTTACTGAGATTCAATGAGATAGGGTTTGTTTGTTTTTTGCTGCAGAAGAAGCCTCGGGTGGTACAGTCCCTGGGGGCATCATCAGTTACAGCTCCACCTCCAGAGACCAGATTGAGTGTCAGCCATGTCTCAGCGGACAACAACAACCTTAGCAACAGCACAAATGTAGTTTGCACAGGTAAAGAAACAGATTTTAATCCCTGAATACTGTATATTTACAGTAGAGTAAATATACAGTATTTTTCAGAATGCTTCACTTTTTCTGCACTTTATTTTGTAGATTTTAACATGAATTAGTTGAAACTGCTTCATACTTCTCACAGTAACCCTTAATGGCGAAGTTAAAGCATGTTTTAGAAATGTTAAACGTTTCTTGTGGCACTTTGTGCTCACGTGCTTTCTCTTTGGTTAAATTATGGTTTAATCTGTTTAGAACTTTATGGCCTGTGGCAAACTGAATTGTTTGACTGGACACATATGACACATGCATAAGTTCCCACAATTCACCCTGCATATCGCTCAAGCTATTAAGTTCAGGGAACTCTCTTTAGACCTCTGCGATAAAACTGGGATGAGGCATAGATCAGTGATGCGGACATTAACCATTTCTAAAGCTTTGGGTGTTTTTAGGAGCACAATGGCCTCAATAATTGTAAAATGGAAGAAGTTTGGAATGAGCAGAACTCTTTAAATTATAAGACCAAACTGAGTAACCAAATTACAAGGGCATTGGCTAGAGACTGAGGTGGGTTACATTTATCCTGTTAAAAGTACAGGAATTACAGTATGTCGGAGTCTAAGGTGATTTTAGCATGTATTATCTAGCAAAATGGTATTAAAAGGACTGAGAATAAGACAAAGTATTTTCTGATGAGCCACCAATGGAAACACTTGTCTGGCAAACCCCAGGCATTAGAGAAGGTTGGCCCTGATGAAAGCTACAAGCTGAAACACATCAGTAATGGCTCTTATATAACGCTTTTCTACTCTACTTAAAGAGCTTAAGTCAGTCAAGCAACAAAGTTATTCTTTATACTACAGAACCTCTTCAGACTTTATGCTGTTCTCCATGCACCTTGGAAATGGTGAAGTTTTGTCAGAAAGCTCTTCTCTGTTTCTACAAACCTCAGGCATTACTCATCATGCTTTAGCATGCTAAGAAGGCTGCTTCTTAGCATAAGGGTCAAGGGGACTGTAGAACTGAGGGAAGGACAAATGCAGCCAAATACAGAGAGATTCTTGGAAAAAACCTGAGAGTGAAGCAGTGGTTCACTTTTCAGGATTACAGTTCCCTGGAGTCTTCAACCAATACAATGCTAAAGCAGCTTTGGGTCATGTCTGTCTTTTAGTGGCCGAGCCTTAAACCCCATTGAAGATCTCTAAAGAGACTTAAAGATTGCAATTTGTAGGTGTAGAGGCTTAACTAAGAACACTTAGAGTTGTTATTTCTGTCAAATGGGCTTCTACAAATTACTAAATCAAGGGTTGTATACATGAGAGACTGCAGTTTGTGAAAATATAACTGTCATGATGGGAAGAATCCCAGTTTTATCTGTTTAAGTGAACACAAATGAAAGTGTTTAAATAAATTGTCAATTTAAGTTTTAGTAACTCTATTTTGATCCAGCAGTTACTGCAATTAAAATTATTATTCCACAATTTCAATTTTTTAAAGAAATGTCTACATTTCTTTGCTCTTTGCTAATGTTTCCTTTTTTGTGCCATCCCAGTGTGTGTCTATGTGAACAAGCATGGTGACTATGGCCCGCATCTTGATCGAAAACTAGTGCAGCAACTCCCAGACCACTTTGGTCCAGCTCCAGTCAACGCGGTACTTCAGCAGGCTGTTCAGGCCTGCGTGGACTGCACATACCAGCCCTCTATACTGCTGTCATTTCTACAGAGCCAGTCCCATACAGGAGGAGAGGTCATTAGAGGTAAATCAGGAGAGCACTATGGGATAATCTGTGAGCAATATAACATGGTATAATCTACATCAATGCAAGTTTTACCACATACACACATTATTAAAGGCTTAGTGCAACATTTAGGCCAACATCCATCCAGCCTAGCGCTGTCAAGAGCAATGAAATCCACCCATCAACATCCCCAAAACTTGTCTTAGTAAAATGCTATGTCCTGTTTCTGTAATTATCACAAAAAGTGACAGAAATTATGGTTTTTATCAGCACAGGTGGTCATGCATCAAAGTATTTCATGGTCAAGACTGACAGAAGCATTATTCTCCAAACATTTAATGTTAATAATTACTTCTTATAAAACAGCGCCAGTTAATTTCTATTTTCCAACACTGTACGCCCTGGATGGGCAATCAGCCTGGTGAAATTGGTTTAAACACACATGAATGTACTGTGTGTTTGTGTGTGTTTTTGTGTGAAAGGAGAGAGAGGTGGAATAAAAGGTGGTGCCTGTGGCAGCAGCTGATGTGAGCACTGTGTCTGTAATAAGAAGTGACATGTGCGTCTAACCTGGTTTGGGATTCTGGGATTGAGTCTCCCTCGGGGGGTTGGATCGGGAAGGCTATGGGTGAGGTTAGGTGGGGAGAGGGGTTTTAATTTGTGGATCTGTGCAGGCTTGGCTTGGATGGGAGGGTGTAGTGCAGTGTGGGATGGGGTGAAATATGCAGGTTTATAAATGGAGGGTGCTGCTAACCCAAAACCATCTGCTGTTTTCTCTAGCTGTGAATGCTTATTGTGTGTGTGTGTGTGTGTGTGTGTGTGTGTGTGTGTGTGATTGTGCACTCAGATGCAGACTAATAGCTGTTATGTTTTGCCCCCAGTGAGGTCAGAGCATGGTATCCGCTACGTGAAGCTGCCCTCTGCTTCCAGTGCTTCTTCTGTGCTGCGGTTCCTGGAAAACATGTGCCAACATCTCGAGAGTGACAGTCTGTTCAGCTCGCAGCCTTTCAGTCCCTACAGCAACAACACACGCTTCTACAACAGGGCCAAGTCAGGTGGGGAGAATGCATGCATGCAGTAACTGTAAAGGTGAAGAGGTGTAATTTAAAAAAAGGGCAAGATTCAAGGTTTTAAGCTTTTGGCTTTTTTTTTTTCAAATTTATTACAAACTTTGATGGCATTAGAGCAGTGCAAAGTTTCAACACCTTCTTTTAACAAGTCCATCAACTGGTCATTGAGTATATCATACTTGGTAGATAGACTGGTTCTTATATGTAAGAATATGTGTGAATGTGTATGAATGGGTGAATGAGACTTAGTATAGAGCACTATGAGTAGTAGTAGTAGAGCAGAAAAACACTATATAAGAACCAGTCCATTTATATAGCGCTTTTCTACTTTACTTGAGCACTCAAAGCACATGTCTCATTCACACACATTCACACTCCGATGAATGCATCGGGAGCAACTCAGGGTTTGGTATCTTGCAGACTGGAGCAGCCAGGGATCCAACCACCAACCAACCGCCCGTGAAGTCTTAATCTCTTTCTCTTTCTTTATTGAAACAGAACCGCTGTCTGTTGCTGAGAATGGCCTGCCTAACAACGATTCCTCTAAGGATCCCACTCCAAGCCCCCGCCCCCTTCACAACACATCAGAATACAGAGCAGCCAAGAGGGAGCGTCCATATTACCCCGGACACACACAAACACCGCCACCTCTCAGACGAGTCAGCTCCAACCCGACTGAACCTGGCCCAGTGTGTACACACAGACGAGTGGAAGGTAGGGTTATTAACGCAGACACACAGATGCACACACACACACATGCACACACACACACACACACACCAGGGCGAGATGATCTTAATCTTCACGGCTAAGTTTTTATTAAACTACTACACTGACAAATATCCCCCTTAGTTTAATATGGGATTTGTTTCTCTTTTTAATTTTATTGTGGCCTAAATTTTTACAAATTTTGAGACAAATATCAAGGTCAACAGCTCACTCTAACATCAAATTATTGCATATTATGAGCAGAAATAACAATTTTGGATAATTCTCTATTTGGTTTTCCTTTCTTTTTCTCTCATACCTTACAGCAGCTAGTTCAACAACAGGTCCAGACCACATGAAACAGGACAAAGATGGTTCAGGTAACAGCGCTTCATCCTGGTCGGTTGATGATGTCATACGGTTTGTCCAAGAAGCTGATCCCCAAACTCTTGGGCCGCATGTAGAACTGTTCAGGAAACATGTGAGTATTTCATTTAATTTAACCTTCTTCTTTGTTGTCTTGAATAGTATACACGATATATTACTTTCATGTGCTAAATGCAGTTGCCTGGTTAAAGTCATTAACATTTTCATCAGATGTTCTAGAGGATGTACCAAGCTGAAAACATCATCTTTTTTCTACAGGAGATTGATGGGAAGGCACTGATGCTGCTGCGCAGTGACGTCATTATGAAATACATGGGTCTGAAGCTGGGCCCAGCGCTCAAACTCTGTCATCACATCGAGAAGCTGAAGCAGACCAAGCAGTAGAGGATGAACAACTCTTTGATCACCGTCAACCAAACACACACAAACAACCATTATTCTACAGTGATACAATGCAGTGGAGTCCACATGAACCATGGTTGTAGCTACTAATGAGGACACTGAGGTCATGTACCCTTATGTCTTGTGAATTCAGGGGTGTTAGGATCCTGAAAAAATAAAGTGATAAAGATTTCACTGTCATTCCTCAGAATTTGTAGAAAACACTTTGAAGCAGCATTTAAGCATTCAAGAATTTGGGGGAAATTTAGCAAAAGTCTAAACAGTTAAAGGAAAAATAAATACATTATGAAAAATCAAGCAATTTTAAATCCTAGTAAAACTCCCCAGTGACTGTCGTGACTTGAAAACAGCATCTTCTTTAAGTTAGAGACACCTGTTTAAGTAAATGAAGTTAACCTGAGTACATGAAGTCAGCATTTGCATAGCTGTAATTAGTCAGATATCTGAGCATAGGTCATTGTGTTTATGTTTGTGTCCTTTTTGCCTTATTTTGAATAACTGGATGCCATAATTTGTCAGTCTTTATTGACTTACCTCTACAGATACACACACATGTACACTATAGGTTTTGTATTGTTATTTTTTATTTACTGTCTGGCTTTTTTTTTCTTTCCCTGGTCAGATTTTCAGGGTGGCTGCTCTGCACAAAAGACTTGGAAGGTTAGTTCAGGTACTGGCAGTGAACGTCTCGCTGCATAATTTCTAACAAGGCAATAAAAGTTTCTGAATGACTGCATCTTTTACAGACTGTCAGGTTTAGTTTTTGCATGCCAGTGAATGTATGAAGTCATGAGCATTATTGCTGGGTACTGAACAACAGGGGTGCCCTTGTTAGTTTATGTAAATTAATGTGGAAATATTGGAGAAGTCTTGTTTTCTGAAGCCTTTTCCCCCTGTCATCAAACACCTCATTTATAATCTTTGTAAGAAACAACATAATTTTTGCAGAGTGGGCACTCTTTCTATTTAAATGATGGCTCTTATTTTGGAAGAAACTGTTTGATCAACTGCAGCACAGGCTGTAGACGAAGAAGAAATGACTACCGAGAGTTAGTTTTCTCTCATTTGCGTTTGTCAGTATGCGGCAGGACATTCAGGCTAGTTAGTCTCAGCTTGAACACTGATGTGTTTATATGATTGTATTATGCTTTGACAGTAAAACCATTAAATACACACGAGACATACAATGACTGGAATACTCTTAAGTGTTTTGAGATGAAAATAAAAGCAAGTCAAGCTTGAGCACTGTACAGGAAGTTAAAGTGCTCTTTTCTGATTGAGCACAAGATGGAGAAACTGTTTTGTATAAAGTTGATCTAAAAAGTTGTTTTTTGATATCATTTTGTACTGTAACAAAGTGTATCAAGCGTAAATGTAATCATTTCTTTCTGCCTGACATAGTTTTTGTGTGCACTGTCAAATAACTACATACGGGAAGATATTGTGTCTGAGTAATTATTCACAAGTCTCAAAGTATTTATCTGTTACTGAAGGCAGAAATCCTCATTTTCTGAACATTTCAGAACAATTTTCAAACCAAATCATGTCTTTTGTAGCTGCATTTCACACTGTTGCTCTCCTGTAGTGGTAACAAGTTGATACTTGAAGCCGTCTTGCTTTAATGTGAAACTCAGGTTTTAGTAAGGTTTGTTTCTTCTTAGATGTTTTACATCATTAGAATTTTGTGTTCATTACTACAGCATAGAGGGACTGCACAACAACCAACTATGTATATTTTCTATGCCTTGTCATCTCGCTCTGCAGCATTTCATATGTATATATACACAAACTTTTTACTGTATGTTCAACAAAAGATGTTTGTTAAATATGTTTGATATGCATTCACACAATTAAACATTTGTTTACATCGTCTTAGTGTTTGAGACCCGAGCACAAGGCCTGCATGGCAGCTATGAGCACAGGGTTATTAAACAGTCTTGTTCAGTGGTTCTCAACCTTTTGAATTATGTCTCTTTAAAACAAAGGGTGGATATTAGATATGTTTCAGTCTTGATAAAAGCAAAGAGATTTTTAGTTTGTTTTGTTTTTTGTTTTCAGACATCTGAATTACTACGCATAAAAAACTGTTCATAATTCATGAGGAAACATTTTTTAATTGTTGTGCAGGATATCAGGATTTTCCTGCTCCCATCTTGTTAATCATCCCACAGCCCCTCAGTTTCTTCTTGCAACACTTCAGTATGTTCAACCCCCCATGTTTTGAACCACTGGGCAAGTCAGTTGAATTGCTTCCTGCAGTAAAAATGTTAAGTGGGGAATAAAGAGACAGAAAGAATCTTCCATGAATGAAAAACAACACCAAACAGCAAGGAAGAATGTCTTTTTAGTTTTGGTTGGTTGTGTCTGTGTGTGTGTTTATCTGGGAAGTAGAGCAGCTTAAGGGTCAAATGATCAGGGATGTCTTATTTAAGCAAAGTGACAGTTCAATAGGAGTCATTGTTAAAAAGATCAGCAAATTCAAATAGCTCACCAGCAGTATTCTTTCTTTAGGAGTCGTGCTGCTTTCTGGTTGTGAAGCAAGCTATGCTCAAAGTACAATGACCCATGTTGGAGGCTGCACTTTCACACCATTTACAGTTATTTATGTGAGAAACCATGTTAAAAAAACACGCACACACATACTATATGCTTCTCATTACCATCTGGGGAAATCAGCCAATATATTTAATATGAAGTGACAATGGTTAAAAATGAGCATTAAAGCTAAATTACTGCCCTGAGAGAGCCATTTGCTCCCTTAAGTGCACCAAACAGATATGCAGGCTATTTGTGGAGCAGGGTTTGAAAAAACAAATGCCCTTGGAGGAAATAATTCAGAAAAGATAAATGAAAGAGGTTTTCTCACAATTAGAGAGATCATAAATATGACCAGTGGGTTACACATGGCAGAAGAAGTACTCAGATCTTAGAAGTAGTGATACCACAGTATAGAATTATACAGAAAAAACAAAATAAATGTACTCAGAAATATTCAGTAACGCCTGATAGATGAACTAACAATGGTCAGTATTCAGGTAACATTCATAAATCAGATTGAGAACATTAAAATGTATACCAAGTGTATTTTTATGTTACCCTCTAGTGCAGTCAGGGACAATATATAGTTTCCACCAATACAGGTAGTTGTTTTTTCTTCACAAGTTTAAATAATTACATTTCATTTATTTTATTTCCTTCAATGTTTGATGACTATTGCAGTAAAGGGAACATAGTTTGTAGGTGATGTAACAGTGGGGTTGTTTAGGAAGGGGCACCTGGATAGTTAACCATTAGCTAACTGCAAAGGCTAGTGCCAGCTAGTACCAAGATGTGTTGGTGGAAACAAATACAGAGGTTTGGGATTTCGGTCCTTAAGGGTAAGTTTAATTTTCACACAGCACTGACGAAAACTTGGATAAAATGTCTATGTGTTGTATGAGATTCAGAAGCAAGTAGAGCTCGTTTTAAAAGTAAAACGACATTATTTACCTTGGAAACAGTAATTGGAAATAGGTAATGGTAGTAATAATCTCTCCAAGCCACATTAAAAAAAAACAAAAAAAACAAAAACTTTCTTTGTAGTTGTCAGATAGCGAAGCTGTTGTAACCATAGACTTTATGGTATAGCAACATAAGGATATCTGGTAATGACACAATAACTTAATAAAAGTAAAAGGAAGGCTGTGGGTGGATGGACTGAAAAAGGCTAATACGTGGACCCTGAGTGAGGAGTTTTGCTCATTAAGATATTAATTAATTAATTAATTAATTGATGATTGAGTTTATCTTTTTTTTTTTTCAATGATTATCAGGCTATTTGTGGAGCAGGGATTGAAAAAACAAATAGCCTTGGAGGAAATAATTCACAAAAGATAAATGAAAGATTTTTTTTTTTTAATTATTAGTTAATTTTTTTTAAATAATCAGAGACAGCATAAATATTACCAGTGGGCTACAAATGGCAGAAGTACTCAGATCCTAGAAGTAGCAATACAGCGGTGTTGACTTATACACCAAAAAACTGCAAGAAATTTACACAAAAATATTTAGTAGCTCTTTTTACTAAATAACTAAATAATAGAAACTCTTTTAACTAGTGCAAATTTAGATTAATTTGTCCGTTTTTATGTACATCACCTCAAGTCTAAGATTGCTATTAAAAATGGTGATTTGAACGTTTTTATTTTTCATTGCTCTCGTAATACTCATTTGCACACTTGAGAGTCAGACCTGCCAATTTAATGAATAGCATTAGTAACAAAATATTCAAGATGTAAGGTTATTGAAAATGTGCCAAATCAAGTTTACTGGTCATAACAGACATGTCAGTGTTTCTTTTTTTCTCCTGACATTTTAAAATTAAGAGAGTCTATATCAGGACCTAATTTAGTGTGACTGGACTTAAGTGTGAGTTCCAATCACAGTGAAGGAGAGTTGGTTAATGCTGGATCCTTCCTGTGCAAAATCTGACCAGCAGCTTGTAGCTTGAACGTTAAAACACTGCCATCTAGTGGGAAGAGTCTGTCAGTGCACTTGAATCTGATGGGGATGAAATGAAGTGTCACACAATAGGCCTTCCATTTCATTGCAATCACATTTATTGGCTTTTTTTTTCTATGCACAGTTACTAAGCAGCCTGATGAGCTGTTAAAATGAATTGGGTATAGAATAATGGAATTTTCACAATGTTGTAACCCCTCTCCAACCCCCAATCCCCGAAAAATAAATACAAGACTGTAGGTGTTGCACAGCTCCAAAATATACAAAGGCTTGGAAATAATCATGTAAACTTTGAAAAAAAAAAAAAAAACTTTTTTGTTTTTAATTTTTTATTTATTTATTTTACAAAAGAAAGAATTTGCAACATTTTTTTTTCTTTAAAAACGTATTTACATGTTTATACAAAAATACAAAAGTGATTCAAATCTGATAAGTCCTAGCTAGTTTTAAGCATGGAGCATCTTTTTAATAGTTACAGTTTGTTTTCAGTGTTTATTTTTTCTGCTCTATGTCACATTTTTTAAAGTCTGTTTAGTGTTATTCCATACTGTACACTTTTGAATAAAAATATCAAGTGGCTGTCATCAAACTTCCCCTTGCGTGCAGATATTGGAAACAGATTGGGAAAAAAAAAATCCATAAAAGTTATAGATTCTTCTTTTGTTGTATTCCCAAGCTGCTGAGGACTTAGGTTTAAGAGGGCGAAATGAGTGCTAAACTAGAGTCTGCATGGCAACCTCAGAGTTTGTCTTCCTTACAAAATGTGTCAACCCATCCTCTGTCCACAAATAAAAGAAACAGTCTTGGAATACCTTTAAGGCGTCAGTGCCAGGTACAGTACGGAAAAATCACACTAAACAAAAGGTCAAATACTTAACTGATCAAATACTGAGTGTTATTAGAATTTCACATGGCAATTCACAGTCACGTTGCATTTTTCATGTAATACTGTTTCAGCCCTGCAAATTAGTTTATTTCAATTATTCAGTGATAATGGTAGTGGGAAAAAAATATTTAGCTATTAGTCAAAAGTAGATGGTGATTTTCTGATCACTTTGTGTTTCTGAATTCATATTTTTCCTTGTTTATGCTTTATTTGTACATTGTATCGAAAGTGGCGCGTACACATATGCACTTTAAACATAATCAGCAGTTTCTCCTGGAAAATATTTCTCTCACTTTCACAGCTCCATCAAGACTAGGACCCAGCACCAAAAGTGTTCAGATTTCTCGCTCCCCACAGATTCTATATCATTTTCTTTACAGTCTCTTATAACCTATGATTGTCCAGTGAGTAGATATACAGTACAAGATAAACCCCTGTTTGTGATCACAACTATACAGAACAGAATTAGCCAGACAGTTTGTACATCTATAGAACACACTATTGAACTTGACATTTGAACAGAAAATACAAAAATCTTTTCTCATGGAGACATCCCTCAGATAAAAATAATGATTTGGTGGTGTCCTTTTCTTTTCTTCTCCCCTCCCCCCCCCCCCCCCCCCCCCCCCCCCCCTCCCCCCTTTC
>VUQS01001512.1:0-15009 GCA_015108495.1 Heterochromis multidens | reverse complement strand
CATGCGACAGAAAACACAACAAATAAAACAATGAACAGGAACAGGTGCGCTTCAGCAATATGAGTATGATAAATGTAAAATTCTATAATCAGTTCACAGCTTTTTACTCTCTCCATCTTACACAGTGTCAGTTCTGCAATTGATATTCGCTGAGTATCAGACAGTTGTGGTTTGCTATCTATCTATCTATCTATCTATCTATCTATCTATCTATCATTTACAATAAAACAGTAATATGCTTGCTGAGGTATTCACAGAATACAGTGAGTGGTTTCAATTGAAGTACGGTCTCTGAATGTAAGAAGTATATGTGTTGTGTTTGCTGTGGTAGGCAGGTGAGAGTTCAAGCTTTCCACTGATGATAGTTTGCTTCTGTAAAACACTGTGTAATGTTTATTTGAAGGATGAGAGAGAGTTCACAGCACACTCTAAGCTGGGTGTGGGAGAGAAAAGGCTGCAGTGATGCAATGGGTGCACTGCTGACTTTTGAATATTGGATGTATGCAGTCCTTTCCTCCTCTTGCCTCCTCTCATTCAGATTTTGAGATATATGAGGTTTGGAGTGCAAGACAAAATGGTGTACACCAGACACTCGGTTGAGCTTTCACCTGTCTAATGCTACACTGGGCCAGTGCAAATGAAGGAGAGGCAACAAGGAGAGGAGAACAGTGTACATTGCTAAGATTCATGTGTAATGTTATCAGTGAGACCTGTTCTTTGCTACACTCAGATTGATTCCTTATAAAATTTCTGCTTGTCATTTTATATAGATATGAGTTTTTATATTCAGTACAAATATACATATGCATTTCACTATAAGATATATTTTCTTTTCAAGGAATATTCTTGAATAATCATGAAGTGCAAAAGTGAAGTTGATTTTTGGAAACCTTTCCAAATGAACCTCTAGTCAAACCGATTGAGGACCTTCTAAAGCATTTTCACCATCTGCACTCAATGGTATATTTAAATCTGTTTGAAATGCACCTTTTTTCACTTCCAGTCAGCACAGCAAGACTGGCCAGCAGCTGGATAAGCTTTAATCAGTCTAAAAATACTAGATTTCAAGGTTGGGTTTATGATTGAATTTTGGTGAGACATGGCACAGCTCCATGTATACATGCAGAGACTTATAAATTCCCTGCTTTAAACCACCTCTGGTAGAGAAAGGCCACTGTGCGATTGTCCAGAATTAGCCTGTATCTTAGACAAATAGGCGCAAGCCCTTGCTCCTTCTTATTAGACACTCAAATCCAAGACAAATCAGTTTAGATCACTGGCAAATGTGGTACAAATGTCAATAAAATCTTTCCCAGAGAAAGATTAATATAATACAAAAGAACCATAAAAATGTTGACAGAAACCAGGATCCAGGGGATGTTTCCATATAGGTTCATGCAACATGGTGAAACTTTATCATCATGTTCTGAGAAGAAATTTTACAAAAATACATGCATCATGTCATCTTTTTGGATATAATTTATGTGAAGAAATATATGATTGGCTCCGTGTGATATACTCTCTATGCCAGGTCTGCAGATGGAAATACAGTATAATAGATAAGTCGGTGCTGTTTTGAGAGAGAACTTCCACAATGAGACAACCCTTGCTGGTTGGCAGGAATATTAAGTTGATGCTTTGGGCACCACAAGTTAAAAGAATATTAATTGTCATAAGAATTTTTAAATTTAATAAGAAAGCAGTTCCTCAGTGACATACACGCACCCAGACCATTCACAACACAAGAAGTAGAAATATCAGTGGATGCTGCATGTGCTTGTTCATGAACACACACACCTTGTCTACACTCCACAAAAATTCTTTTTATAATTTTTCAAACATTTTGGACTCTTTCTTTTGTTATTTTTTTTTAAAGACAGTTCAATCAAAATAAGTCTTGCATTTTTTTTACTATGAGGGAGTTATTTAGTAAATACAGTATTTTTTCATAATTTTTCATAACCTTTATGATTCAAAATCTCACAACAGTCTGACACCTTTTTTATAGAATAGTATATCCACAACCAGATGCATTTCAGCAACAGTCAGATTTTGTGTGTCATAAGAATTAGATCATTGGCCTTGATGACACAGCTATTCAAGATTAGAAAAGTAGAAGGGGCCATTTCAAATGAAGGGCACAGCTAAGAATAGAGGACATCACGCATCAGGTGGTTTTAGGATGATCTGTCATCATGGGGGCTCCCATCTGAGTTCTCTGTCTCCCCTTCAGAAATGGCTTGCATGGGGGCTGTGTAGAGGCGACTGCGTGTACTGTAGCGACTGCTGTTGGCTACAGGGGGTATCCGAGAACGTCCTTGTCGAGATGCAGCTGACATGGGAAGGGTTTTCGATGCAAAACTCTCAGAGTTGGCCCTGGGAAAAAGACCTGGTATCTGGATTGGGTCGAGGCCAGATACGGGGGTCTCTTGGAGCATAGAGGGGGACTCCTCTGCCTGCCTAATGGGCCCTTCCTGGACGGACTCCCCTGGTGTTTTGGGGGTGATAGGACTTTTCAGAATCTCTGTAGCTGACATGCGATAGCTGGAATCAGTCCTGCTTCCTTTTTTTAGCAACAGGAGTTTAAACTCCTCGTTGGACGTACTTGATTTCTTGGCGCTGCGATAGATTGGCACAGGGGCTCGTTGTGACCCAACAGCAGTGGCTAAGGTAGCTGGAATGTTGAGAGGAGGTGCTGGAGGGATAATGGCGGTGGACACATTGCTGGGGGTCACTGGTACTGTAGGGCAGAGACGAGACTTAACATTTAAGTCTCCAGAATCTTTACGGCCCAGGACCTTTCTCTTGGATCTGAATAAGGAAATCACAGTATAGTCATACTTAAAATCCAGACATGGGATGAACAGAAAACATAAACATGTAGCAGAGTCAGAACAAAAAAATCTAACAAATAGATATATTACAAACAGTGCAAAGACACTGTAATTAAATATATTGACCAGCACCTGTGTATCATGGCAAACAGGTCCTCAGTTGTACGGGTCTTATTGGGTGATGTGATAATGATGTCATCATCCACTTTGGTGTCATCCGTCAGAGGGGAGAGCGAATTATCACTGGGTGTGGAATCTGAAGCACACAACATCCCTAACACATGTCATCTGGCTGTCTGATCATTTAGTATACAGTTGGTGAAATAGCCATCCTTTAAACTACCTTTCTTTATGATTGAATGTTGTTCTGTGATTAAATAGCTAATGTAGGGGTTGCTGGCCCTTTTTTTAATATTAATAAACATCATTATATTGTGATATTTTCTGTATTCTTCACAAAAAGAGTACTGCTTCTGCAAGTGGAATTTTATTTAAAAGCTTACCTTTACTGAAGTAATCCTCAGTGTCAGGAGTGGTGGAATCATCTTTGCTCTCCTGAAGGTGTTGCTGTTGGGCACTTCTGGTAGCACCTGATGTCACTTCCTCCTCATCATCCTGTTCTTCATGTCCTCCTTTTCTTGTGTCGCTGATTAGGTAAGGATGCAATGTTTCCATTGTGGTACCAGGCACTTTGATTGGACTAGCCCAGGGCCCTGAGTCTGAGTGGGATCCTCCAGCAAACTCATATGCTGGGGGTGGAGGATGGTCTGATCGCATGCCTCCTCTGGGACATACAGCCCTAGGCGGTTCTTTCACTTGCTCTTCCTCTTCCTCCTCTTCATCTTCATCATCATCATCATCCTGGGAGAATGAGCGCTCTCCCAAAACCCTAAACTCAGGGTGTGCACGAGATGAGTGGGTGAGCCCTCTGAACTCTGTATGTGAATGGATATGTGTGTGTAGATCCACAGGAGAAGGGTGGGGAGCACGCGGCACAGGTCGATGCACAGGTGAGCTGTCCTCAGAGAGGTCTGATGATGGGTCCATTCGGGTTCGGAAGGCAGTCATAGCCCAGAAGGTTCCGGGTCCATAGCGGTCCTGTCTAAGTAGCAGGCTTTCATAAGATGGAGGCCCATCAGGATGACGGCCAGGGGGAGTTGGTTGCACATGTTCTGGGGAGGAGGTGTGCTCATGAGCTGGTGGTCTAGGAGGAGGTCTTCGAGGAGGGAGAGGCCTAGTGTTAAGAGGAGGTGGAGCCAGAGTAGAACCACTAGGAGGACATTTGGGCCTTGTAGCAGTCTCTTTTTCACTTGCTATTTCCTGGTCTGAAGTGTAAGTAATTTGTGGATCTGTAGATTGGCTAACAGAATGAAGCTGCACTGAACGAAGAGCAGACGGCGTTATCGCTAATAGATTTGAGCTAGGAATTGTTAAAGTAGAGTTTGAACTTGGCGGTGGGTTGGTATTTGATGCTTCAGGGGCCGACAACTTAGTTCCAGTGGCTAAAACATTTGCAGCTCTGTGTTTGCTGTGGTGCAATGTGTGTATATGGTGAGTCCGGTGGGATAAGGTGTGTCTGACATAGCCACCATGAAGGACACTGAGATCCAGCTGAGAAGGTGGAGGTGGAAAGTCTGGGTCTCTCTTATAGCAAGAGGAAATGGAAGCTCCATCTCTGGGGAAATGCTGCAGGGAAGCAAGAGAAGACTTTCTTTCGGGCACTTTGGGCTTTCTCTTGCCAGTTGAAGGAGACAGTGGTCCTGGGAAAAACGCTGCCGAAGATGTGGGCAAGGTTGATGTTGGCGTTTCTGATTGGCTGGAATAACCACTTGATGGTGAGGCCAGACCAGCCAGTTTCTCAGGAGACCCTAGTTTGAAGTCTTCAGGTGGGAGTGGTGAACTAGTTGCCACGGTCTCTGAAGCCTGGGTAGGGGCCTGGGTTTGGGTTTCTGTGGAAGAGGAAGAGCTGTCTGGTGACTTGATACACTCCATGACAGTAGTGCCTGTGGCGGTGCTTGAGTTGGACATAGATGTGTACTCACCATTGTTGGACTTCAGTTCACTGTTGTGAAGCCACAGGTCTGCATAGTCAGATTGCACAGCACCTTCATCTTTAAATGAGTGTGTATCTGCAGAGCTGAAGGACATGGGCTCTACTATGTCCACAGTTTCCCCCAGTCCCATTCCCCATGTTCCCAAAGGCTCTGCCACTAGACAGGATGTCTGTAACGGTTCTGGAGCAACTCCAAGCTCTAGGTCCAGTTCCAGCTTCATATCTGTGGAAGACAAAGTAAGCTCTTGTTCATTAACCATCTTTGGTTGATCCTGATCTGCCTGCGTGTCCGTTCCGACATCAACACTACCACTGGCCTCCTTTAGCGAGGAGGTTCGTTTGGGTGGTGGAGGTTTAACTTTCAGTTTCCTCAGTGAATGACAGGTCCTCCCCAGAGTCAGAGTGCCTGCTCTGAAGTCAGCTGAGGGCTCAGGGTAAACTCCATGTGATAGTGGTGCTGCCACAGTGTTAGACTGACCACAGTCAGGCCCTGGGTCTGCATAGTTATACATGTATCCTCTATAACTCTGATTACACTCCCTGATATGCACAGAAGAGGAGTAGAAACCCTCTGTATCAGATGGGTAATGAGAACCAGGCTCTGTTTCAGTGTTGCTCGTTTTGTCACTGAAGCTGGCTTGGTCCTCAAGACTGTGTTTGGAGCTGTACTCTTGGGTTACCCCATGGCTCTGGCTCAGGTTTTGGGTCTGGTCAGGGTCTTGGTCTTGGTCAGTCTGATCTTGGTCTGGAGGGTATGTCCACTCTCCTTCACTGGCTGTACTGACCCCTGCATCATCCAGCTGGTCTGTAGCTGAGGATGTGAATGAGCTTGATCTGTGACCCTGGCCTTGGGGTCTGAGGTCAGAGTGGTATGAGGGATCCAGGGAGAATCCCTCATCAATGGCATTGGGAACGGTGTTGAGTGACAGCTCTGAATCACAATGCGATGAGCCTGTCAGGGGTGGAGAAGAGGGCGGGGGGATGGTTTCAGATGTCTGTGAGGGGCAAGTAGAGCTAGAACCACTCCAGTTTCCACTCGATGACTGGTGGTCTTCCTTCTGATCCACATGGCTGCCTAGGACTCCTGTTGTAGACACTGAATGAATAGGGCTACTAAAAGTATCTGAACTTGATGAGATCTCACAGCTGCCCATGTCAGCCTTGCGAGGTAAGCGTGAACGACCCCTCTCCATCCAGCTATTCTCTGGGCTTCCACCTCCTCCACCTCCTCTGTCTCTTTCCCCAGTTCGCTGCAGCCTTTTTAGGCTTCCAAGTTGCAGTGGCTCTGGAGCTGCTTGGTCATCTGTGCTCTCTTCTTCATCCTTCATCATCATCATCTTCATTCTTGGACTGGGGCCAGCTGGAATAAAGTCCTCTGCTTCATAAGGTGACAATTCTTCATCTTCATCATCATCGTCATAATTGTCATCATCATCCTCATCACTATCCATCAGACGTCCACCCTCTCGTGGAAGGCTACGGGAGCGCAATCGCCCACCATGGGATGTGGCTGTGGTGTACATTGAGTCTGACTGGTCACCAAGGGACGAAATATTTCCTGTTGAATGGGACAAAGAGGCAGGAATTCCCTGATGGCCCCGCTGAGCTCTAATTCGCCTTCTGGAGGGAGCAGCTGTACCTGAAAATGGAAAACAGAAGACAGAGAGGGGAACAGAGGGAGATATTTCTTAATTCATGTGGATGTAGATTATAGTTGCAAAAATAAATAATTTAAATTCCAGATCAATGAATCTAGTTTAAGGATAAACGTATACAGGCAGCTTTGAGATAATTTTCATGTTCAAACTTAGCAACTGCATCTAGTGGGTCTGAGAAAACAGAATAGATCAATCAAGCAAAAACCTTGCTGTAGTGTGTAGTAAATGGGCTTAATGTAAAGAACCAAATATACTCCGCCATTTTCATAAACTTACATGCTATAAGGAAATCATCTGTCTGGCAGCCAGAGTCACGAGTGTGATGGAGGCGACCACTGACTGAGAGTTCTTCTTGACAGAGAGAGAGTTGGTGTGGATTGGCATGGATAATCACTGTGCGCTCTCTTGCCACGGGTGATTCATCGGAATCTGAAAGCAAAGAATCAAAGCATGTTCACTTTCTGAAATATCCTGTAAAAACTTTTTCTTCACAGGTTATAAGAACATGATAACTAAATAAACAATAATTTTGTTTTTTAATATCCGTTTGGCTAGCATCCTCCACATAAATGTTAACACTTTACACATAGTTAAGAAGTTTTTTGACTCATGATCAAACAAATTCACATTTAAGCTGCTTTAAAAATTAGTTGTTTGCAAAAACTACAAAAATTACATGTGATCTTTTTATTGCCTAAGCTACAAAGAGACAGTATAGTAAAATACCATGTGTGAAGGCTTGTATTATAACATACCCATATCTTGCTGTACTCTTTTGGGAATTCCTGTTATGGTTTTCCTCCTCCTTAGCTTTCTTCTCCTCTGAAGAACTGACTGGGAATGGACTAGAGAGCATCGAGCACTTGCTTCCCTGTCAAACCCAACTCCTGCAATAACAACAATGTATATATAAAATGTTGTTTAATAATATTTTTCAAGCACGCCATCTGGTATGATGCCAAGTTTGGTAACAGTTAGATGAGAAGGTTCCTGGTTTGGTCCTGACAAGGGCCAGTCATAGTCATTTATTAAATGTTATTTATTTTTGTAACTTTATTTATTTTTTTCTTCTTTAACTTACCTGTGACATTGATGGGGATGATACAGGAAGAGATAGCATGAGAATCACCAGATGTCTTCTGATCTGATGGCGGGACATTTTCCTTTGACCAGTTTGTCTGTTTATCCTGGGTTGAGGGGGCACTGGGGGCTGAGGCCTGGGCTCTATGGCCTCCCAAGACTTCACCACCTTCACCCTCCCCTGTCGAGGTAGCCTGTAAGAAACAGGTAGACATTGGCAGGATTGAATATGTGATAGGATTTAATTTCAGCAAGCTACAGATTAACTTATTAACTATTTACATTGGTGAAGTGAATCATGAGAGTATTTTATAATCTCTCTAACATTAGCATATACACTCATGGGCACTTCATTAGGTACAACTTGTTCAACTACTGAATAACACAAATATCTAATCAGCCAGTCACATGGCAGCAACTCAGGGCGTTTAGGCATGTAGACACGGTCAAGACAACCCAACAAAGATGAAGTTCAAACTGAGCGTCAGAATGGGAAAGAAAAGTGATTTAAGTGACTTTGACCGTGGCATGGTTGTAGGTCCCAGACGGGCTGGTCTGAGTATTTTAGAAACTGCTGATCTACTGGGATTTTCTCTAGGATTTACAGACAATGGTCCAAAAAAGACAAAATAACCAGTAAGCAGCAGTTCTCTGGGGAAAAATGCCTTGTTGATGCCAGAGGTCAGAGGAGAATGGCCAGACTGCTTCAAGCTGATAGGAAGGCAATGTGGACCAAAATCTCTGAGGAATGTTTCCAGCACCTTGTTGAATCTATGCTATAAAGTGAGCAAAAAGGTGTCCAACCTGGTCAGTACTTGTGTATTAAGTGTACCTAATGGAGTATCAATTGAGTGTATGTAAAAGCTAGGACTATATCAAAAGTAGTGGACAATGAAGCTGTAGAGACATAATTCAAAATATTAACTACTAAACAAGTAATGTGATAGGAAGATTAAAAAAAGAAGTTAAAACACAAAGGCTTGGTACCTTTCTATTCCATGGAATGAAGATGCAACTTTCAATAGGGTGAAGTGAGTAAAAGCACTCAAACTATGAACACAAAATATAACAAAAGAAAAAAAGGTTTATGAAATGACATGAGAAATCCAAAACATTTCAAATAATTTCAAATAAAAAGATTAAATGAAAATCAAAAAGTGATGAATGAATAAGTCAATGAATTGTTTTCAACCTTTCCTCCCTAACAGCTATTTAATCTATGCTGCTACATGTTCCTGTTCTTCAACTCATAACCCAAAATATTTTTTTCATATGTTATGACTTTGTTATAATCCTGCATTTATTTACTAACATAAAAACTGTAAAAAAAAAACAACCAAAAACCAAAAAAAACTTCAAATATTTGACATTAGATGTCAGTTACCATTTATAGTTTGATACATCTTTCTTACCTTTCTTTGGATCGTCTGAACATCTGCTTCTCTTGGCCTCTCCTGTGGCAGAAAGAAACACACACATAAAAGAAAGCATTTTTGCACACACAGGCAAATTTTGTGAAGTCTGTCACAAATGAAA
This sequence comes from Heterochromis multidens, assembly GCA_015108495.1. Lineage (NCBI taxonomy): Eukaryota > Metazoa > Chordata > Actinopteri > Cichliformes > Cichlidae > Heterochromis > Heterochromis multidens. The sequence goes on along the minus strand of VUQS01001512.1, from coordinate 5,848 downwards.
TTATATATTTTTGGCTTTGTGTCAGTGTTCTTTCTTACTTTTCTCTGTATGGTCTGGATTTCTGATTCTTTCACAGGCCTCTCCTTCAAGAGTTTCCAAAACAAGAAAGGGTAGAGCAAGTGTAATTAAAAACACACAACCTATACACAAAAACAGGTTCCAAAACAACAACATAGTAGAAGTCACATAAAAGGTGCTTAATGTAGCACTGTAGTATGATAACATGGAATTCCAGACACATGGCAATAACTGTACACACACGTGCATATAACACAAATTTTACAGCAGGTGTTGATAGAAAATCACAAATTTCTGTTTTACCTTCCTGGGTTGATAGTCTAACTCTCGTTCCCTTTCTGCTCTCTCTTGCTGCATGGCAAAGTTAGAATGAGATATTTTATCATTTTATTGGAAGAGAAGTTTTTAATTCCAGTTTTTGCAACTGTACCACAGACTTGCTGATTTTTTTGTTCTAGGAAGTTAGATTTTTGTGGCCTCCAAGTTGTGAGTTCATAAAAATGAATACAAACTTATGCAAACAGTGTTACACAGCATTTTGAACTAAATAAGTAAACACTTTAAACTTATCTAAGCAGCTCAAACTCAGGCATTTAAACCTGTACACAGAATTCAAAGTAATTAGGTTTCTGATTTCAACTTTATGCCAATCACATGTTTTCAAAATGATTAAATGCAATACATTTTTTTTTTTCAATTTGTGACAGGTGCATCTGTTGTAGCAGTGCTCCACACACAATATTCACAAACACAAACATTATCTTGTTTCTGATTATGGAGTAATTTCTCACACTTTTAGCTGGATGCCAGAACCATTTAAAGATGAGTTTATGTTGAAATTAGGGCTGTTCTCTACACAATTATCATGGCCAAAATAACTCAGTGACAATATTTTTAGACTATAAAAAATATTTAATAGTAATAAAAATTATATTAGTCAAATTCATCTCTAACTTTCTTTATTGTATGTTTTATCTCCTTTTTTGGATATGAATCACAATCAAAATATGAGTGGAGGGAGGTGGAAACCGAACCTGTCACTGTAAGTGTACAAAAATATCATCTCTTCTTACTTGACCTTTTCACAGAGCAGCAGCCACACCTTAGCCAGCTAGTAACTTGTTTCTTTTTTTTTTTCTTTTGTTTTATAGTAGGCAGCAAAAAGTGTTAAAGTGCAATACTGATATACATGCATTTGACTGGTTGATTTTTTTTTTGGGGTGGGGGGGGGTTTCATGACCTTCTTTACTTACTATAAATATGAACTGACTGAACAGCCACAATCCTAAATGAGGATTTATGAAGCAAGTTAAGTCCCTGGTGTAGTTACTGCCATTTACAGTGAACCATATCCTAACTCCACCCTGTTTGATTTATGTTAAATATAACATGCTCTCACTTCATGGTATACTTTCACAGTGAGTCATCCTTACCGCTCTTGCCAGACGACTCCTCTGTTGCCGCCGGATGGTGTGGGGCGAGGGGAAGGTGGGCATAGGGGGTGCCACTGAAATAGAGATGGTCACCCTGTTTCTCTCGCGACTTGTGGACCGCTGCTGCTGTTGTTCGTCTGTGAAAACCAAACACACACGTACAAATTCCCAATCCATAATTTGTACATAATGCAACTTTGCAGCCTGGGTCAGCCTCTCTCACCTCGGTGCAGAGCTCTGAGACTGAGTTGAGCACTTCTGTGCAGCTCCTCCAGACATGGTGGTCGGGTACAAGGATGAAATATGTTGTGCTGCTGGTGCCATGGAGCCTGATAGTGAACTGACAGCTTGCTCTCTATGTCAAGGTTCGACACCGCTAAGATGAGAGAGGAGAGAGACAGAATTATTTCTCTTAAATGGAATCTTTAACATGACTGTCCATGATTCAATTCTAACTTGGGACTCTCTCAAGTTTGATTGTGCAGTCTACTAAAGAAAATATGGTGTTTGTGCAGAAAACAAAATTGTCTATGCTTTTCACTGAGTACCATCATGAAAGTGTGTGACTACTCCCAAATTAATTCTGGAGCAAAAAAAAACAATGCCATGAATTACCTTCAGCGATAAGAAGAAGGAAATACAGATCAGTATCATATGGGACCATATGAAGAAACAGAAGAGAGATGCACTAAATCCACAGAAAAACTATGACAAGCTCCTCAAGATGTTTAGAACAACCTGCTTGCCAAATACTTTATCATGTAATGGGGAAAGCTAGTGTTGTCTTAAAGGCCAGCACACTAGATATAGATTTCATGTAGTCTTTATTAATTTAATATGAAGTTAATTAATAAATAACCTCATTTTTGGAACTCCACATAATTTTGAAGGCATTCTCTATTTACTTTTAGAGCATAGAACTTTTGCAGTTGCTTTGCACACACACACACACACGTATATTCATCCATATTCTTAACCACTGGTCCAATTCAGGGTTGCACAGAGGCTGGGGCCTATCCCAGCTTTAACAGGGCTAAAGGTGGGATACATCCTGGACAGGCTGTCAGTCTGTCATAGGGCTAACACAGACAGAAAGACAATCATTCATACTCACTTTCACACCTAAGGCCAATTTAGAATCACCAGTTAACCTAACAAGCATGTCTTTAGACTGTGGGAGGAAGTCGGTGTCCCCAGTGAGAACCCACACAGGCACAGGGAGAACATGCAGACTCCACACTTTAAGACCCCAGCCAACCAACCTTCTTTAAATCTATTTAGAGACAGAATTTGCCAGTCCTTAGCCTGTATGTCTTGTGCATGAAAACATGAGACAAAGTCCTGACACACCAGCAGGTGGCAGCTAAACTCACCCCTGAAATTCTGCATATACCAGCAGATCACTGTAAATTTCTCACAGTCCTTCATGTTTCTTGCCACAAAGATTTGAGCAAACAAAAATTTCTGCTATCATAATTGAGGTATATAAGTCTCAAAGTTCAAACAACTGATGTCCAGACAAGGAGTGAAAGAAGGACTGATATCTGCTCTCAAAGCTCTTTAGCTTTTATAATCAATCGTCTTTTAACTCAGAATTCAAAATGCACTTGTAGCCTTGAAAGCCACACTGTACATCAGTAGCCTGGCAACCTTTCATTGCTCATCTGGGCTTATATTTGCCTGCAATTACAATCGGGAAGCCTGCATCAGCAACATTTGGCCCATTTAAACCACAAGGTTAAAAAAATAGAGTCAGTTCATTTACATCAAATAAACAATTACAAATGACAGTCACAGACAAAGTCAGTTTTTTGGTTTTCCATCTTTATAATTCACAAAGATAATGTTTTCAAAATACATCAACAAGACTTCACACAGATGAAATGGTATGCGTTATATTAAAAGTGGGACAGATGAGTCAAATATTCAAACCTGGCTCAAAGAAAAGTGTTTCTTCAATAATGTCTATATGTTGCTGACCACTTGTGACAAATCAGTGAATTGTTGATGTTGTTAAAAGTACTTTTCTATTTAAAACACAAACAGACTCACAGGTAGACACATCTTGTGTCACACACATTCTATCTCTCTTACTGCTTTGAGTAATATTTTGTCTTTGATACAGTTCCAAGAACAAACCTGCAAACCCTTTAGAATAACCAGGATGTCTGAATTGAGTACTCAAAGTGCAGTGTGATCCTGATCTCCAAGTCTCAGTTATAGACAGTTATTATAACTGTGTCTTATGAACCCAGCATGCATGCATGCTCATCTGATGCCCACTCTGTCTTGCCAACTTTCTCTCTTATATCCATCATTTCTTTCCTTTTTACTTTATGCCTCTATCTCTGTTTCCCCAAACTGTGATATTTGCAGATACAATGTCAGCAACTTGCAGTGTCGTTGCTAAGAATTGCATAAAAGACCAGTAATGGCTTCAAGAGAGGAGGAAGTATGAAAGAAAGAAACAGAGCAAAAGAGAGTCAAACAGGATGTCACAGGTTCAGAAAAACATTGAAGATGCTGAATCTAATCAACATTAGTTTTTAATTTCATGTTAATAATAGACAGAGGGCTTCATTAGGTATGATAAACTATCATTAGCAAAGTGATATGGACAGTGCCTGAGAATATCAAACCAAATGCTGTGATAAATAGATACAGATGGAAACCAGAGATCTCAAAACAAAAGAAAAAACAAACGGATAAGGAAAAGATAGAATTTTGCTATATATCAATTATAGGATCAACATATATTTAACTTCCCTGTAAAATATACAAGTTTATAGTCAGATACTTTTGAGGTGTCTATAAGTGTCAGTATGTTCCAACTGCAGGGATTATTGTGCATTCAAACATTTTAAACACCATCACACTGCTGTGACATTGCAATTGGGCCGCTGGGGCTGCGTGGACAAATTCCTCAAACTATTAAGAAATCAACAGAGCAAACAGTTTCCCATCCTGTAGTACTCCAAACTCTTCAAAACTGTGCATTGGAAAAAAAAGGTTAAGTGTAAATGATGCAAAAAATGATAATAAAAAAAAAAGCTGCTAACAACAATAATTTAAGGAAAATTCTATAATGCAACAACTGATTTAGTGAATAAATTTTGATGCACAGCAAACATGCAACGTAAGTATCACTAAAGCTGTGTTGAAGATGTAGCATGTATAACTGACACAGTCCTCCAAGCACAGCTGAAAAGTTATCTGTGCAAAATTGCTTTTTTGTTGCCAGGGTTTCCATCAAAATTCTGATGTTTCAGCTTTGTCGCTCTTTAGTTACTTCACCTTATTACAGTTGCTAACATCTTTTATAATTTGCTGCATTAGATAAGAGAATAATTTCCACCAACAGTAATATTAATAGTGGCAAAACAGCAGTACATGAAAACTGGCAATAATGTACTTTTTATGATTACTAAAAGGCTGACTCTTTATCCCCATATTTATGTGGTTATTGCATCTTACACCTCACTGATGACTCATTTTATCTGTGCCTTTGAATTTGCCATAATGGGCTATTCTGCTATTCTGTTCTTACGTACATACTTGTACATGTTTACATACTTGTACAACAATAATACATATGTATTTATATCATACAAATAAGTTATATATATCTTGAGTAAGAACACCTCAAATTTGACTATGATCAGATTTTTCTGTTAAAGCAGGGCAAACTCAGTATTGCCCAAATACAAACTTGTGAATTTTATGACATGGTGTTAGAAGAACCAACTAAACTAATAACTATAAATGCTAATGAAAAGGTTTTAAAACTGTACAGTTGGTGAATTATTGGCTAAAAGTATTTTAATGCATCACTTAAACCTCATCTGACTTATGGGTCTAATTTTTATTTTTGTGTTTTGGTTTTTTTTGCATATAGAAACCTGGCTTTAAGGTTGTTGGGAATAGCACACTTTAAATCAATCAAAAAGGAGACAGCAGAGCAAAAATGATAATAAATAGAAGGAAATCCTAACAGTAATAGGTAGTAGGTAATTACATCATTTTGTGCTCACTCCCTGAACATAGCAAACAAAATCACTGTAAGAGGGTTAGTAACAAACCAGTGGAAGACAGTTAACAGTTCTGATGCAACCTCTGTTGTTGCATACAGAAGACACATAACCCTAGAAAATGATTTAAACCCTACATTCAAGTGAAAATAGAACAAAGACAACTTATTAAAAATAGAAATATAAAAAACAATAATGTTTTGTTATTGTACAGCACTTTGGTCAGCCCTGTTGTTGTTTTTACGAGTGCTTTATAAATAAAGTGGTATGGTAAATATGTGCTCATTTTAAATTTGATGCTGGCTACATGTTTCATTCAAGTCATGTTTACCTCAGTGTTGCATTACTTTTTTTTTTTTTTTTTTAAAC
>VUQS01001511.1:60283-77768 GCA_015108495.1 Heterochromis multidens | reverse complement strand
TAAATCCAAAAAAGAAAAAAAAAAAATGTTAAAAAAAAAAAAAAAAAAGCCTTTGAATTCCACATGGACCTGGTTTGTGAAGCTGAGTAAATATGCTTGTCATATGTTCCAATAGTTCCACAGCGACAGAGATTTAGTTTGGGAATACAGGCGGGAGAGGCAGACAGCTTGTGATAACTGAATAGCTCTTTTGAAGCCACTTCCATTTGGAAACATTGTGTGATTATTTTTACCTCTGTGGTTAGACTTGAGTTAAAGCCCATGTTTAATTGTTCCCAAGAGTTCTTAGTGTGGCGCTGATAAGGAGCTTGGGGAGCAACATTTAAAACTGCAACAAAAATAACTAGACTCTTGCTCATTGGCCACAGGTCTGATAGAGTGTCAACAGAGGATACACAAAGCAAAGAGAAAGAAATGTAGGTGCAAAGAGAAGAGAAAGAAAGGGAGACGGGGGCAGACATCTTGTGTGGTTATGATGGGCTTGCATTTGAAATGGTTTATCATTTTCTCCTGGTCTTGATTTTAATGTGTGGTCAGCCTTTCACGGCATCCAATCACTTCCATTTGAAATATCAATTTGAATAATAATCCTTTTGAGACATCTTAAATTGAGAGTACACAGTGCACTCCTTGCTAAGCAATAAATAAATTATTTTTATGACAGAATTTTGTCAGCGGTTACAGCAGTCAGAAAGCAGTGCTGTTAATTTGTCATCTCCCTCTTCCCCGCTCTCTCACTTCGTCCAACGCCACGACTTCCCGGTTTGTCAGGGCGACCTGTGGGAGTGTATGTGTCGGATCAATAGCCCACCCACAGCAGAGCCGCGGGCCATCCCTGACCTGGGCTATTGATTAGGCCTGGCTCAGCTGCCAATAGCAATGTGCTGGATGTGACACCAGGCTAAGACGGGAGCTGAGGAAGGGGGATTCTGAATTGCCAGTGGCAGCCCCATAGCACACCGCAGATAAAAGTCAATTCCACTTAACCAAATCACTGACAACTAAATAGTTAGCAGACAGAAGAATGCTAGGAGTCTGTGATGGCAGCTGCTGGATGGCTGGGGATTTCCTAGCCCCTGACCTGTGTTGAAGAGCACAAAAGGCCAGGGCAGAAACACTGTGACACATGTTTGTCTGTTTGTCTTTTAATGTGGTTTCTCATCACTTTGCAAGCTACACCTGTGTCATTAATACATTTGGTACATATTTAATCAAGAGCTGATCACTGACATTTTATCATTAGGCATTTAGTAAAGGTTGCTGTTCCCTGGCATGATAACGCTTTATATTATCTATTGTTAAAAAATGGTTAATTGACAGTTAAGTATAGTTTTGGGTCATTCTAGTAAACAATATTATTTATGATTTCATTGTTTGTTGACAGTGAAATTACTATTTACTAAAGCTGAACTATGAATTTACTATTTATTAGCAGTGGTTGTTATACATATTATATTGTAAGTAATACTGCTTCCAATGAAGAAGACATAGAATAGTGTTTATACTGCTTAACAGAAAGTCATTAGATATTTAAAAGCATCTACTAACCACAAGTTCTACAGATGTGTTTCCTGAGCCTGCATACATTGAAGCAATGCAGTTATACTGAAAGTGTCAGACTCCTTTTGATCCATCTTGCTCCCGGTCATTACCAGCCCATATTAGAGTAGTTTACATGTCACTTTACCGGTCCTCGTGAATGTAATTCTGTGGCTACTGCCTCCATGTGCATTCACCACCTATCTATGGTGCCATATCTCTTCCTGTAATTGCTGAGTGACAGAAAGGCAATACTGACCACTTCATTACAGGACAGCCAGACTGACTGGACACAGGCCTCTTGGCTCTAGGTCACTCTGGTCAGACTGACCTTATCTGCCCAGGTCGTCAAGGGTCAGTCACCCAGAATCTATAAGGATTTTACTAGAGTTGCCGTGGGTCCCATACAGCAAGGTCGCCTGACCCAGGCAGACTGCTTATATCACAGGTATTGATTGCAGATTGTCTACTTCAACTGACGCTAGACTAATCTCCCAACAGTAGGGTCTCAGGGGCAAAGGCTTTAGTGTAAAGTTAAGTACTGGAAGTAACAAGAGTGAAGCTACTGGATACTAGTGACCATAAGGAAGACACAAAACATATGGGGCAAAATATCTATTTTTGCATTGCTCTTCATGAATGAAGCTCTGTGAATGCCAAATTTTTGGCGTAATGAAGTAAGGAACATTGTAGGAAAATGTATTGTACAACTACAGTTATGTAGTGTTGTAGTCCGTTCCTTCCTGCTGTCTCCTAAACAAACAGACATGGACAGGATACGAAAAAACCTATGAATGAATTAATCATAGACATTGTTTTACAGGTTGTTTTTTCTGCAGTTTGATCCCAATGCGTTTAAGTTAAAGTCTTTGTTCAAATCATTATTACTTTCCTAAGAAAATGAAGTAATCCAACTGCAAAAGTTAGCTGCAAGTTTTTCAGTTTGCCATGTTTAGCTACTACATATGGATGAAGATACAGTATATGAGATTGTTAGTCAGCACCTATATGTGTATTTGCATGCATGTCTGTGGCAGCTTGTCTGTGTGAGACCCTTTATGTACATACTAAAGCATCCCTGATGCTCGTTAGATCCCGTCTCTCGGCAGCTGCTTGGCACCGTTCATATTAAATCACAATAATGGCAGATGAGCGCTTGCACTAGAGAGACAAGCATCTATTTGAAACTGCATTTTATTACACTTTGTTCCATTTAATCAAAAAAACTATGTGAAAAGATAACCCGGTTTTAAAAATCCCAGATAAACAGCAACGATTGCATCTTTAAATAATAAATGATCTTCTGCCTCTTACAGACGGGAATATAACTGAAAATAATTGAAGACAACAATGTCCTATAAGAGCACCACTCGAGCAGTGCTGATTCAGAATCCCTCATAACTTCAAACATTCAGTCATAAAGTATAGATAATCCGTAAAAGAAAGGCATGCGTCTGTTTACAATTTCCTTCTAATTAAAGCTACAGGATAGGATCTACCTTTGTTAAAGTTGATGTGTGTTTGTTAGACTTGCCAAAAAACTGTACCACTGGCAAATTAGGGGTGGAATACAAAACGAAACAAACAATAACACTCTAATATGATCTGCAGTCAAGGAATAAATATTTCACAATCTGTCTACATTTGACACACTTTCAGTTTGAGAACAAAGGATTCTGAAACAACAAATTGCCCAAACTTAGTCTTGAGACAATAACCTTTTTGACCTGAATTAATTCACACAATAGTGACTTCAGCTTGACTGTGTATGTAATTGGTCCTCATTTTGTTTGGAATTTAAGGACACACTGTTACTTCTGTTGGTGATTAATCAAAAGACAAAAATTGAAACAGATCAATAAGTTAAACAAAATCCAGAACAAGTCAAATCACAACTGTAAGGCATGTTAAAAGAATTAATTGGGCAAAAGACAATGGTATGCTACTTTATAAACACTGCTTTCCAATAAGGGTCTTAAAACTATGAGATGATACATAACAGTATAACACCAATGTTGAGGGTGAACTGAAAGTCTGAAAAAAATCAGGTAAGCAGGATGCTGATGAAGGTGATGCATTCCCATTTTCCCCCTATGAACCAGGCCAGCAGTCTGCATTGTGTCTAAGAGGTATAAGGTATTGCTTGATGATTAATCACTGGACATAATAAAGCTTCTCACCATGAGCACACAGTCCAGCTGATTCTATGATATGATTGGGGCCGATTAGAAAAAAGAAATAATCATTCCTTACAGTGCATTCATAGTACACTCTAATGACATCTTCTGATTGGACCTTGTGGAGAAGATAATAAGGGCCGGCTTCAGAGTGGTCGCTAAGATTATTTCTTTAACTTCATGAAATGGGGCCACGGGCCTGGATGCTGCAGATTTGAGGATTAAGATAAGATGACCTTTCACATTATGTTGCCATGTATAAAAGATGAAGTTTACAGTGCCTCATTACATTAGGCCTTATCAATGGTTAGAGCCTCTGTGAAGTCCCTTTGAACATCACAATGGTTTTTTTAGGCTGGTTTACAACAGGCCTCCACCCCCCAGTGTGGGATTACTGTGTCTGGGTGTGTGTGTTTGTGTGTGTGCTGAAAAGGTTATGGTTTGGACAAGGATTGTTAGTATTTTAGAACAATACTAAAACTCTATCTATCTATATATATATAGATACATAGGGTAAGTAAAATATTTAAATTATGATTTAACCACAGTGGTTACAGTATCAGTATCAAATAATCAAATAAGCAGAATATATCAAATAGTTCAGACCCAGCCTATGAATGTCCATGGATCAGGCCGTTGGATCATGTCATTCTGCTAGTGAGACACTCAAAAGGAGAACAATAGAGAACATTTTATTTCCACAATTCTCTGAAATATTATTGTCACTGGTATTGAATCTTAACATCTAAGTTTCAAAAATGAAAAACTGGAAATGGAAGGCAAAATGTCACTTGTTTCAAATGCAAACCAGCATGTTTAAAACATCTTCTTGGATCAAGTGATATTATGTTGAAACTAGAACCTGCCACTGAAAAAATGCTGTCACTTGTTTCAATCTCAAAACAAGTAAAAGTATATTTGAAACAAGTCAAATGATCTCACCCAGATGGCAGATATCTTTTCTCTTGTTGTTTTCAGGCAGACAAAACAAAATTAAACTGAATAACTTAAATAATACTAAATTTTGCATGCTCATGAGCACTCTGATGCTGAGTGACACTTCTGGATCCTTCATCTTCAGCAGAACCACACTCTCTCCTGGTTGGGTTGAAGAGCTATAGGCTTCAACAGGCAGCAGACTACTGGCCAACATCTCCAGGCTTCTTTGATGTGGGAGGCATTGCTTACCCCTATAACTTACAGCCCAGCTCTGCAGGGACTTATTTTTATAACCTCCATTATTTTCTATCATAAATATTCAAATCCAGATCTTAAATCCAGAGCTTAGTGAGGAGAATAGCCAAAAACAACATGCAGCTCTTCAGCTTCCCCCAGCTCTCACTCTTCTATAGAAAATCATTATGAAGATTAATACAGAAATCAAACAGAATGCTGAGAAGAGACTGTAGGACGTAGTAAAATAATGCACTCAAGATGGAATTTTTGGTCAAGGATCTCTGGCTTTTTTGTTCTTTGTTTGTTTGAGTATTTTGACACATTCTGCATTTCCTCCTTTTGGCTGTGAATTAATATTTGCAGCTTGAATATTAATCCTGATTCAGTAGTGGATTAGTTTGCCATTGTCCCCTCTGTGCTGAGCCCTAAATAAAGGCGCTGACATGGAGAGGAAATCTATACCTCTCTGCCCTGCAAACAAAGACCTCTGCACCCAGAGATAACACATGTCCCTGCAACACAGACCCCCCAACCCCACCCCCCTCAACCCCAACTCTACCCACACGCTGGATCCTCCATCTCCCTCTCACTTTTCTTTCTCCTTCAACCCTAGGTTCCACATTTCCCTTTCCTCTCACCACTCTCTTCCTCCTTGTCTGTTTCTCTCTCCCCCAGAAAAACTTTGCCATGGTAGATTTGCAAGGCAATTGTGCCCTTAAACCGCGCCTCTTCCTCAGCTTATACCATGCATTTTCCAGAGTTTATCAAAGAATACAATGGGGTTATGCTTTCACCATTATTCTCCAGGCAAGAACAGTAATTTAAATGCACCAGTACTACTGAAGCAGGGCGCAGCCCTGCTGTCTCACTATGGAACAGAGAGAGATGAAAATGCGTTACAAAAAACGCACAGCATTACTTTGTTGACCTTTCCTGTTCTCATAGTTTACAAACAGCTGTGAAGCTCCTTCCTCTGGGCTCTTTGTACATCAGAGACTGGGACTGATGGAGGCACGCCATGCTTAAATGAAGGGCTTTTTCTAACTTGCCTCCGTTGCGGCTCACAAACACAATTTAACAAACACACATTTACTTTATTTCTGCCACCAAAGCAGTTGCCAAAGTGAAGGAGGAAATACATGCTGAAACCGATACTGCATCCTTTCATGTATGTATACTGTGCATATTATAGCAGACAGTCTATTTAAAACAAAAGAAAAAATCTAAACATACATAGATATCAAAACATCCACCCACACATATTAGATTTTATTTTCCCATCCATTGCAATCGAATCAGTGAGCAATTTTAAAACAGTGTTCTGTTTTTATGGTAAATACAGCTAAAGTTGTACAGTTATTTTGGATGCAGCTAAATGGGTGCACCACATTGCAATACAGTGTCCTCAATGACACTAATCAGCACATAACTGCCAGTTCACAGAATGAGATGTATTGTGCACAGACACACATGTTTTATCATGGTATTGTGAAAGCAAACGGGAGCATTGAGTACTGTTTTTAGAATGGTGGTTCTACATATGTGCCCTGAGGCTGAATGCCAGGTGAATATTAATAGTGAGCTGCAAAAGGGGAAGACGATGCATAGGACGAAGGATCACAAGGAGAAGAAGTTAAAGATGAAAAAAGGGAAGAAGGAAGAAAAACAACAGAAGGATTGGAGTGGAGGAGAACTAAGGGGGAAAGAAAGGGAGTAATAATGGAAGGAAGGGGGATTGAAAACATAGTAAAATATAACAAGGGGAGAAAAACATGGAGGACTGCAACAGACTGCTGGACATGGACAGGACTGGTCTGCAGACCTGGTCAGACTGATGAGAACAGGCAGCAATAGTGATGCCATTATGTTGTTAATCAATCCACTGGTGTCTGCTTGTCTGGGTGGGCAGATACTCACAGTCTAGAAGGGGTTAATGGGAAATCAATGAGAGGGATGTGCTTATGAGCAGGACATGGGGAAAGAGGGACAAGGGGGAAAGACAGAAGGGCGGGGAGGGGGAGATAGGAACATTGTTTCCTGTGATAGCAGCAGTCTTCCCAGATGTTATCTGTCATTCAAAGAAACACTCTGGTGACCAGATGTTTAGGCTCATCGTGGTAGAGTGGGTACACATCCTAGTGGGGGATCAATATAGGTCAAGTACATGGTAATATTTATCACTACACTGCACACACACAAGGCGCTGATGTCTTTACAACAGAGAGAGTCGTGCTGTGAAGAAAATTATGTATTTAAAAAAAAAGAAAGAAAGAAACACACTCTTGTGATATGTTTGTTTCTTTCAAGAGGGTATATACTGTATCTGGTGTTTTCTCATTAATATGGAGCTTAGGTTTGACCTGGATCAGCAATATCTCCTTCCTACATCCATTAAAAGAAACAAAGGGAGGCGCTGATTTGGAAGGAAAGGTAAAATAAATACAGAAAAAATCAGCCAGGGTAGATCTCCAAAGGCCTGGGGGCATTTGGGGTGGTGGGTGGAGGGTTGGAAAGGGGGAACCAAGAGCAGGTCCCAGTGCAGTAAGGCTCTTTGTAGTTTGAGCAGTCTGAACTAGCCAGAGGCTTACTGCTCTAACCCATACCACTCAGAGAGACTGTTTGGGGGAATTACACCACAGAGTAATAATTAATCAAGTAAACGCTGAACTGCTTTGATTTGGATTACATTAACATATTATCAATAATGTATTAATCAAGTACAAATAAACACCTCTGCATAATAGCATACTTAAGTAACTACATTTCCACGCTTCCATGCTTAACTCAAAAAAGTTTGTGTTGTTTAAGCAATGAGGAAAACCACAGCAAACTACAGTGGAAGCAGTTTAGTTGGTTTGGAAGCAACACCTCTTGGCACCTAACTGTCTGTGTTCATCAGCTTCCTTTTTCATCACTGCATCAGGCATTTTCAAGAACTTTTACCAAGAGGCAAAAGAAAAATTATGAATTCATTTATTTACTCTTAACAATGGTAGAAGGCATCATGTGGAATAAATAAACACTGATGAAGGACTGAAAACACAATACACGTAATTTGTGCAAAGCTACTCCAGGTTTGATTCCAAAAGTAGCTAAGTGGATTGAGGAAAAAAAAGTTAGTCACTTTTATCATTTGCAGAGGAGTCGAATCAGCTCTGCTTTTGTATTTTCACTTAAATGCATGTTCTGTTTTTCCCAGATAAGTTGTGTTGTTTAAAAGCATCCGTTCTCGCCTAACGCTTTGTTCATTGGGGGAACTTCATGCCCAGGGATTTTCTAAACACAATTCATCAAAGTGGAACGGCAGTCTTTTTTTCTGCATTCCTAATCCTTTTTGCTGCAGATGAGAGATTTGCTGTTCAGACTCATTAAGATTAAAGCGTTTTGCCAGAGTTATTTAAGAATGCAAAGTTCCATGTGAGACCTCTCAGAGTTCAGAACAGAAGAAAATCCTATTGACACGCTCGGTGCACTGGGGGCTGATCTTAGCCTATATTTCTATATTTGGTGTCAGTGATTGAGTGATAGCATGTGAAACGGTTTCCCCTGCTGCATTATGGTTTAGAGTTACAATCACTTTTCCGTTCTTACAATTAAAAGGTAATGGGTGAGCTCCTTTTTCTTCACTTGTAAAATTCATTTGGCTGCTTATGCACCTATAAAAACATGTGACTGTATCATCTGGTTTTAATAAAAATGTTTCGTTTATTGGCTTTGATAACTAAATATAAACTGGCAGACAAATTAGTTGTTTTGTTGTTAAGGGAAACAATACATTATAGTCATAGGCTGTAAATGTGCAGTTAACTAGGTAGTATTTAGCTTTCTAGTATTATTTTGGCAGCAGAGTTTGGCTGGGGTAAAAGTATCAGTCATCTGGTTGGACAGACAACAGTTAATGTTTAGCTGGAGGTGATGGCAGTCTTTTAGCTGAAAAAGAAATTATCATTGGATCGGACTGAGTGTTAGTCTTCTGCCTAAGGATTTTTAATATTAGCTTTCTTGGCCAGAGTCTCAGTAGTCTTTTGGCTGTGCTCTGAAGCTCCTTTCCCAAACTTTCCAACTCCAAGTGTCGCAATCTGGTTCCATTTTACAGCTGGCCTTGAGATTGTAACAGAGCTCCTTTCTCTCCCTCCTCAACCGCATATTTAATCCCTGTGCTTATGTCAAACTTAATTACAGGACCTTGTACGAAAAAATAACAAGTGAGCCTTGTAGGGGTGAGAGAGAGAAAAGAAGAGTATTAAGAGAGGGATAGAAAAAGAGACACAGGGAGAATGTTAAGAGGTGTGAGGAGGAAAAAGGAACAACAGAGACATTTAATCTGTAGACTCAGCATGCTAAATGACCAAACAAAAAGCTTTGATCTCAAGTACCTCTTTTTAGTTGACGCTGGAACAGGCCCAATCTAAGTCAGTACAGGCATTTATTGATAACTGAATCCATGAGCTCTCAGTGGCCTAAAACACCAAAAATATGTGAAATAGTACAGCACAAGGATAGTCCCTGCTTTCCTACTTTGCATCTACTATATATATATATATCTATAATGGCTAACTGCTTCTCAAATAGGCACAGGCTGTAATGATAAGAAACTGACCTAAGAGGCCCCATATTCATATCCTTTCACTGAAAATGCAGCAAATTCTCCTGAACCCCCAAAATCAAAAATAAATAATCATTAGACTAAGTCAGTCATTCAGCTCGTGCGTGCACGCGTGTGTTTGTGCACCTAAAACTATTTACTCTGTAGAAGTGGAACAGCTGGGGAGAGAGATGTTTAGTCTGTCAGTTTAAAACTATTACCTCAAACTCTGAAAATATGAGCTGAGCCTGTCGTGCATCGACACAGGGAGACAGCACTGTGAAGAACAAACCTTTGAAAAGTCTAAATCAATTTTTGGGGGAGTAACATAACAAACGCTTCAGTGCAGTGAAGAAAAGGGGATCTCTTTTTTAACAGTTTGAAAAGCACATATTCATACAATCTTCATAAGGCAAAACAGCATAAATGCAGTATACATGAAGTCTTTTGAAAAGGAAGATGACAGTGTGGCAGAAAGGGAGAAGACGC
The DNA here is from genome assembly GCA_015108495.1 of Heterochromis multidens. Lineage (NCBI taxonomy): Eukaryota > Metazoa > Chordata > Actinopteri > Cichliformes > Cichlidae > Heterochromis > Heterochromis multidens. Next base: position 67,802 of record VUQS01001511.1, on the reverse strand, counting down.
AGGGATACTCCTCAGAGATGCAGACAAAACAAACAGGAAGACCATCACTGCTACATACAGAGCTCCATACTGTTTCCCTTCACACTGAACACACCTCACCACCCACCCACCCTTCGGGGCAACCTACTGACTAAAGCCTTCCCAGACTGGACTTGAGTGTCCAAGCAATGTACTACAGGAGGGAGAGAGGTTCCCATGCCACTGGTGCTGGAACTGGCGCGCCACCCGGAGGTATTTATAGCAGGCCAGCACTAAAGGGCCGGGAGAGAGGGCATGCTTGTTTTCCTTTCCATTCCCCAGGCACTTTCACCAGGCCTCACATGTGGGTGTTAAATATATATCCAAATACTGGGAGCAGCATTGTGGGGGCAGAGAACAGAAGATAGTGGGCTCCACTGGAATTGGAGTGGGTTGGGGGTAGAGGGGTGCAGAGAGAGATGGAGGGATTGAGGAAACAAGTCTGATCTAGGAGGAAAAGAAAGAAAGAAAGAGGCTGTTGATGTAGTGAAATCACAAAATGTGAAGGGAAGAAAGGAAGATGAATGAATTTGTGCAGGCTTCCAAGCTCAAACGGGCCCTAGACACATAAGTAGGCTCACTGCCAGCTCCAGGACGCAGTCTACATCCAGACGAGGATCAGAGGTTAGGGCCGAACTCAACACAGATCATATGTAGACTCCACAGTGGAGAGGCAGGGGGATGTGCAGGCGAAACAAAGGGACATTTTCAGGGAGGTGGAGTGGTCCTCCTGTTGTGGCTTCCTTAACATCAAACGATATCTGGCTGCATCCTCTATATACTCTGTGATGTGTGTCTCTTTCTCTCGCTTGCTCTCCCTCGCTTTCTCTCTCCTTCTGCATGGGAATTCCAGAGTGACATTATTACTATGATGAAAACAGACCCCATAAATACGGAGCACTATGATGAATATAACAGCGATTATGGGGGCAGCGATAATTAGATCAGGAAAGAAAGACTCATTGAAGTTTGCTCTGTTTTTGTGTTTGGGAATTCCTTTCAACCTTGTGTCTTAATGTATGAAGAATTACAGAGCCAACGGTAGTGTGGTAATCATGTGGGTCTCTATGAGGGCCTCTTGGGGCCTCTTCAGTGATCCTCTCTCCTGTTTTAGCTCTCTGCTCCCACTCACATCTCGGTAAAAGCCACCCTGCTGTCTGCTTTTTTAATGATGGTTTGGCCAACAAACAATTAATAGGCTGCCCCACAGATGCTGTTAAAAATGAAATAGCAGGAGTGCTCCCAAAAGGGGCCATCCAGCAACTCCTGCAATCTTTCCATCCAGGTTTACTCATCAGGTTTTAACCTCTTCAGCAGCTCTCTCACCTACACCAGTCCCAGCTTAGATCTTTAAGCCCTAAGACTACCGCTTTAAAAACACCCTGACCTGAGCCCCTGTCCAAATCCCAAATGTACAGCAGCCATCCCACTAGCTGACTGCGTCAGAAAGATTCCACCACTATAGCCCCTGTTTTTTCATACTTGTGGGAAAATAGCAGTTCATGTTTCCTTGGATGCTTCACACATTCCTTACCCTGTCTTCACATTGCAGGGCCCCAGAGTAAGGGTATGGCCAGAGCCACTCAAGAGGAGGTGCTTGGCAAATAAGAGGTGTGGCTAAATGAAAGTGGAAGGGAATTTTTTTGTGTTTATTTAGGAGGGAGTTGCTAGGCAATGGGAACTCAAATAGGCACTAATTACATTTCCCTGAGTTTGATGAGTATAACAGAACTTGGACAGGAACTTTGCAGCTCATTTAACTTCTCAGAACACAGCTGGGAATTATAGATAACAGAACATCTGGAAGTCACAAAAATACTTCTCTAGCGTCTAATCCAGACTAATTCAAAAGCTGCCACATCCTGCAAAGAACGACAACCCAAAGCTAACTCAGTGACAGTTCCAATATTACAACTTTTGTAGTAAGAAACATAGGCATCTGAGTGACATTTGAGTAATTTGGACAAAGGTTCATGCATTCTATACCATACAGCACCTTGTCCTCAAAATTTTGCATTAGACTGAAAGGTCATGGAAAAGTACCTCAAAGCACCAACAGTTTGCATGAACTCACACACAGACTGCTCACATATTTAACGCAAGTATCAAAAACATGACTACTTAACTCTTGTAATGAAACTGCAAAAAGCACAGCCCAAACACACAAAGCCACTGAGAGACACACACAAAGAAAACTCTACTTGGCCACATTCAGGATTGGTCTCATCCCAAATTCCTGACCTCAAAATTTCAAGACAAAGGTAGCTGGTCTTGATTTATGCATGCTTCAACATAGAATGAAGAGAGCAGGACACAGTAGCGAAGAAATTAATTTTGATCCCAAAAACATTATTAATGGTAATGTTTAAAACATCAAAGCCCTGGCTGACAGAGACACAGCATCTTCACTCTGACAAGATGGAACAGATGAGCTCACTTGAGTCAGTCAAGGTGAGGCACAGGGGAAAATGTAATTTGTCTCTCCATTGATTTTCATCAAGATTTTGTGGAGAATATGTGGTTCAGAATAGGTTAAAATCATGTAGCTTGAATGTATTATGTAGAAGGACTGACCGTGGTATAAAGGATAGTATCTGGTCTCTGCCATCAGCCTGTGTATCTGTCTATATGCTCCAAATCCATCATCCTCAAGTAGTTGGCATTGGATAATCAGGAGGAGCTAGTACTTTCTTTTTAGAACAGCTGACTAAATTGAACCAATGCAGACCATCAGTTGGAATGCATGAATCTTAAGTTCATAATGACTGAGTGAGCCAGAGAAGAGACCATCCTCTTTCTGTGTGGACTCCTCATTGTAGCTTTGGGCAAAGGGATAAAGCTTCTCTTACTCCCACATGTTCATTTACCCCCCACCATCACACCAATTGAACCAGGGAGTCTGGGGGTAGTCACATTGATATTCACCACACATCTCCATCCCCCAGCCACAACCATCCCCACTGGAAACATTATTTCATTACATGTATTATGCATTCAGCATAAGAGAGTTGGTGAATGTGCAATGTGCAGATGCGTGTGTGGGTGCAGGCAGGCTCGGATGTTTCCCTCTATGTATACATGGCTGTGACATGCCTGTTGTAAAAAGAGTTCTAAAGAGGGTGTACAAAGTTATAATGCCTCAGGGGTCCAGTGTTAATGGTACTTGGTTTACTTTGTGAGTACAAAGACAAAATATTTATTCCATACTATTTGTGTCAACATTAGAAAAGTGGTTTTGCAAGTTTTACAGTGTAGAGGGACAAAGTTTCCCACAGAGTCTGAATGAATTTCCTCAGTTCATCTGAGTATGTGCATCCACATGTGAATGTATACTGTGCCTCATGCAGAGAAGGCGATAAAAAGATAGAGAGAGCTGAGTGAAACAGGGGAAAGAGACCAGAAAGAGATGAAGATAGAGACAGACAGACAGATCTTTCATATGGCCCACTGCTCTTTGGGCCCTGATCCAGATGTCACCAGAACAGTTTTTATTTGTTAATGTCTTGTTTTAAAAGCCCCCTTAAAAGTGCCTGCCGCTTTTCCCTCAAGTCTTTAAGTGGCTCGACACAGTACACTCTTGTCTGATCCTAACTGGAATCAATTTGGAAAGAAACCATTTCACCTCTGATTAAGCACTGCTCTGTCTCTGCTGTGGCATGCTGACCTTTCCAGAGGTCTGTCTTATGCTGCTAGGAGGGGCCAACCAGATGATGTGCTAGGCTAATTAGACTGATTGACGTCAGCGGGTATGGCATGAAAGTGGCTTTTATTTGAACCTTTGGCCATTTGTCAGGACTCACAACCGCATCTCTGTCATGGGCTCTCAGTGTCACAAGTCAGATTCAGTGGCTAATTTCATTTACATACTGCACTACTGTACACCAAGTCATTCTTTCTAAATCTCCCATCACGTTTTTCCCTTTAATTTTCATACAATAATAATCCTTTTTCTCCGACATGAAAGGCAGTCAAAAGAGTGACACCTGCCTGTTCTCTTATGATACAGCGAGCCTAGTATGCCTGCCTCCTGTATATGTTAAACCAAACTTTAACTATTTCCAATTTGGGGTCAAACATAGACTCACATCACTTATGCATACTGTAGTCAGGCCAGTAGGGCACACATAAACAATTGTGCCAAATTTCTTCCTGATTTTAGTGTTTTGGACGCAGCTGCCCTTCACACGCTGTCTCTCTGTGTGACCCATGTAATCGTCAAAAATTTCTCATCAGTTCATTCCTCTCCCTCTTTTCTAAACTCTATGAAGCTGTAGTCCTGGCAGTGTAGTGCAGGTTTAACATCTGTGTATCATGGCCTTGTGTAACACATAAAACATGGAAGTCCCAAGAGCTATAAAATCTTGCAAACCCACAATGCTTTGAGAAGAGAGTTCAGAGGCAAGAAGTCCACCAGAGACCAGCCCTCAGTCCAAATTCCAAGCACTTTGCCTCATACACCCTGAGAAATGTTGCCTAAAGAGAGGCCTGGTAGAGAGAAACCTCACCTCCAGTTCAAGCGGATTCCTCTGCCCTTTTATTTGCTCTCGTTTGGCTGCAGGGGGAACGTGCTCCACTCTGACCTGGGGGCACTCATCCAATCAGCTCGCTATCTGCTGCAAGGGCCTCCATAATAGTGACATTTTTCCACCTCGTCAATAAAGTGGTGAAAGCCACCCTCCACCCGCTACTTGACCATTTAACTTCTTCCTGAAAAGGCCCTTTCTTTCTGTCTGTCTCTGTGCCTGGCTGAAATCAATAAAAGCAGAGCAAGGAAAGAGGCCAATCCAGCAGCTGCATTAACTGGTGGTCTCAACGGCTGTACAAAGAGGATGGCTGGCAGAGAAAAGGATACAGGAGAGCGGGCAGCTCAAGTCTTTCACATTCATACAACAGTGAGAGAAATCTGCTTATTACCAACACTCGGTGTTGTCATCTAGTATGAACAAGGAGATTCTGAAAATGATGAATGAAAAAATTCAGCCACACACAGCTACACCATGCTGCACACACACCCTAAAAGTCATAAAACAGAATAAAGACTGAAAACTTGTGTTTATTCACACAGACTGAAAGGTGACAATCATATGCAGCAAAATTGACATATATATTAACACATATATAAACTCTGTAGTCTCTAATGATCATTGCTTGCCATGACTCATTTAGCAGCTGCATTCACACATCACCACATGTCTGCAGTGATTGACATAATGGCATCAGAGTGAGAACAAAATGTCTTCCAATAAAGGAGCAGGAGGGAGAAAATGAGAGAGATGGGTTACATCTATGCCCGTGCTGAAATGAGTGCAGTGCTTTGTTTGGTTATGCTGTCTGAGCTGAAATTGATTTCTGTGAGAAGCATGCACCAAAGAGCCCCTGCATTCAGATGAAATAAATAACACACTCTTGTAGAGATGGGAGGGTATGTGGAAGAAGGAACAGAAGGTGAAAAATGGGATTGCGGAGGAGGGAAGAAACAAAGATGGATGAGGTCAAAATGAATTTACAGTAAAAGGGGGGTAAAAAAAAAAAGCTGAGATAAAAATGAAGGAAATGTCTAAAGGTGGGGGACTGAATGCCATGTTTTAAGTCTAGTACAGCACTGAAAAAGACACAGCCTGGAAGACATCTGTAGTGGAGGATAACAGCCACACACCACTCTCCAACCACAGACAACATGATGAGGGATTAAGCTTCATTACAACATGTTATGGTAATGAATGGGCTGTGGCTAGTCCTGGATGTGTTAAGAGTAATTACCCTTCTCCAGCATATGTGTGAGTGACACTTGATTGCGAAAGCCATGCATCTGTGTGTGCATGTGTGCTCATCATAATCTTGGGAATCCAGGGTTAGTCAACTGGATATGGCCTAAAAATATCCAAGAGGTCTTTTCTACATTGAACCAAACAGAAGCAAGCTAATTAAAATGCAATGCAGCAAGAATGATCTCTCACAATTAGATTAACACCATTCCTCACCAGGAGATGGGCTTGGGCAGGCCCAGGCATTGTGGTCTGGGCCAGTGTTTGGGTATCTGGGTCCAGGGTTAGTGCCAGAGAGGGAGGGGGACAGACAAAGCCACACAACCCAGAGATGTGAGGTTGACTCTCGGTCACTTCAGCTGCCTGGTCTTATGGCTGACAGATGTTAGTCTGATTCAACAAGAGTTGTGACTCTGGAAAAAGTTACACCACACTGTGCTCCCCACTGCAAATTATATTCTCTCTGCAATGAAACATCTCATACATCATCATTTAACAAGACATAAGCAAAAGCCCCTCCCTGGATTACAAAGTCATTGATAAACTATGCTACTTGAATCTACAGTTGCAATGCACTAAAGTATTTAAGTATTTGAGCTGGCTGGTCTAACAGTATAGTGTTCCCAAGTTGAGCCACAGCATGCTTTTGAATGCAAAAGCACAGAAGCCTGCTATGGTTGGTGTACTGCTGCTAATGTTGCTAAAGACTGACAAAGACTGAAAAAGACTATTTTTATTTATCCAAGTGTGAAGGTCTGGATGGAGGCAAGAATGAGAGCAAGGGGAAAGTCCTGTCCCCAGACTGGGCTATGTTATGCTCTTCACAGTATAAGAGTGACATGCTGTGAATAGGTGTTCCTCACATGGCCAACCTACTAGTTCCTCATGTTTACTAATGTTTGGATTTATGGTGTTGTAAGTGTTTTGTTCTGTGTGAGTGAAACAGACACAAGGCTTCTGTGTTGGCATATTTCCCAGAGTGGGCACGTGGACATGCAGACAAGCAGGGTGGTATTAAGCAGAAAGAGTCTTTTCCCCGGGGAGGATGGGGGAGTGAGATGACAGTGGATCATTAGACTGGTGGCGCCTGCTAATTTATGCAAATTAATTTATTTTCTGATGCCAATGCTTTCCAAACAGTCAACATCAAATGCCAAAAAGGTTAAACAGCTGTACTCTCCTTTGGTGGTCTGGAAAGTTTAGCAGCATAAGCAAGGGAAGGCTGTATTATACCAGGCAACAATCACACAAATGCAGACTATGCCAGCCTTCTTCCTGGCAAGGCATCGAACAGACAGCCAATCAGGTCCACGCTGGTTCTCTTGTAGACGAATGGCATGGCATGCTGGCCCTCTTGTCGCCCCGCCTACCCTCTCCGCTGCACCGCAGCTGCCCAGAATGATTTTATAAACATTTTGCCAGTGGATCAATACCTGTATTGATCAACCATTGTGAGAGTGATCCGTCTAAAACCCAGAGCAGCCTAGAGCTCAGAGATGGGAGGAGCGAAAGAGAGAGGCTGCAGAGAGGATGGAGAAAGAGAGAGAGTCTGCAGCCACAGTGAAAGGGAGAAGAGGTGCAAGGGAAGAGAAGGGAATCTGAGAGAGAAGCAGATGCAGAGCTGAAGGCAGGTGGAAGGAAGATTTCGGAAAACGCTGCCAGGCCACTGGGATTGGGGAGAAACCAATGGTAATTGCTTTCTCATTAAGGGAAAGGATTGGGGGGGGGGGGGGGAG
>VUQS01001511.1:48550-60263 GCA_015108495.1 Heterochromis multidens | reverse complement strand
AATTAGGGGAGGGGGGGGGGGGGGGGGGGTAAGGGCAACTAATGACTACTGCGGGTAAGTGACGGAAGGATAGAAATAGTGTGAAGAAATGTGTATATGTGTGGGTGAAAGGAGGTGACTCCAACACCTGAGATTGCTAATGTCTGCACTAGTTTGGCCTGCTGTAGTATGTAGCACTTTAAGGTAAATTGTTGCATGTGCATAAGTGTGCATGACTGCATGAGGTTCAAAGGGACTGAGTTTTTGGAGTGGTGAGGAATCCTGCTGATTAGTTAATTAGATGTTCCGCACAGCAAAAAGTAAATTAATTAATAAAAAAAAAAAAGAATGAGCTTAGTTTACTTACTACTGACTGTATTTTTATTTTCTTTTTTGTTTTGTCCAGGAACACCCTACCTTCTTTTCTCTTTGAAAAGTAGTACTTGGAATGGTCTGCACTTTTCCTTGGTGACAGCATGGGACAGAGAAGGCCCAGCAGACACAGCCGTCATTAATTCAGGTGATACAGCTAAATCAAAACTGGATATTCCTGGGAAATCCTGGACCTCTTGGAAAGCAATAGTCTGCCATTTGGACACACCCACAGAGGAAGAAAAAATACAGTTCAAAAAATCAAAATGGCTGAATGAAGATAGTGCATGCTATGGAAAACAGCAGAGTATCGCTAAGTGGTGCGGATATAGCTGCCTTTGGGACTTTGGTTTTCACATTTTGACAGATCATTGGATTAAATTGATTTTTTTTACATTTAAATTGTGCGGGAATTTTACACAAGAGATGAGTTAGTGGACAACGCTCACCAGCAAAAACTAATGATTGATTTAAGGCCACGAACTGCACTGCAGGAGGAGGAGTCAAAAGCTTTTGAGATCATCCTCCAATTCTAAAGGGAAATTAAGTTTCCATTGATTGATTTTAAATGTGACTATCTTGCACATAACTGTGTATTTGAGGGGAGATAAATACTCACTGATGCTCATGAACTCACTATACACTGGAGTTCTGATGTGGGAACACTGAGAAAAAGGCCTCTACACTCTACAAGTTCACTCCTTGTGAACAGTCAATTGGACTTTAAGAATGAATTTGATGCAGCAATGACAAAATGCAATTTTGTTAATAAACTGCAAAAGAAATGAAAAAACATAGTAAACAACATAAGTCTTTCTGTGGCACTGTTTCCCTTTAGCTGTGTCAACACTTCACACTAATACAAAGACAGTGATGTGTATGTTTAACAGTATGCTGTTCTAGACAGGGTGTCATGGTGGTTGCCAATAGAGTTCAATTAATGTGTGCCATTTTCTAATGAGGAAAAAATGAAATCACAAATGTATAAATTTATATGTTGTAAACTTGAATACTTTTCATGTATGAATGTATATATTTTGTTCACTGTACTGATTTTATATGAATTTAAACAGATTATACTTCTTGAAATCTAAGAGCAAGTGAAGGATTGTATATTGTGGCAGAGTTTGGCCCAGAGTTACTACTTGTACTACACTTGAGCAAGACTTTTAAGACAAACACAGAGCAGATGAAGTATTGGTAACCAGGACACTCGGATGATGAGAGGAAAGTCAACAACACAGGATGAGGATACTTGCATCACACTGTAATGGACACATTACATGTCCACTGCAGCAGCAGTAAGCAATTTTAACCACTGACATGCACACTGCTTAGTGTGAGTGAGTGAGTCTATAGTAGTAAAAGTACTAGTAGTAAGTAAAAGTAAGTAGTAAAAATCAGCTCAGGGGTGATGGTTCAGAGTGGTAAAAAAAAAAGCCAGTGGTCCCAGGTCTCTGATATGTGTGTTAATATAAACAAATGTCCCTACAGTGACTGATCATCATGGGACTTAAATAAAGCAGTTACAGTACAAACTAACATAATCTATTTATTCAAGATAAACTTTCACATTCTTAATGCACAGACAGTGTGAAAGGCAAACAGGCCCTGTATTACAACAATGCTGGGGGCTACACTGGTGGGGGCATGTTTAAGGTAACACTGCAACAATAAAATTGTAAAAATGCACTACAGGAAATGCAGGTGGTGAAGCATGTCAGATTCCAAAGCACTGTATAGGAAAGACAGGATGGCAGTTGTAAGGTAAAGAGTACAGTTACAAAGGCCATGATTCACACAGATGTTTTAAAGTATTCCACCAAGACTGTGTGCTTGCCTTTATTTGACTGGCCAGTGCAATGCCTTGTTGGATGACTGTGTCGTCATTCAGCAAACAGCCCTGCGCTGTTATGTTGGCATCCCTCCTGAAACACAATCCTGGCACCATTCAAAAGAATGAAAGTCCTGTTTGCTCATGCAAAGCTAAAGTTGATTAGCCGACAACCTTGGCTGGCTAAAAAAAACCTCTCTCAAGAGTGGACGAAAGAAAGCAGTCGCATCTCAAGCAAAGGTTATAAATTGCGCAAATACAATTGCATTACCTACTTGTCACCTAAATCAGTTTGTGCCATAAACCAATAAAGCTAAAACCTAAGAGATTTAAGCCAGGAGTTGATTTATCATCCTTAACATTACAGCTTCACCCGTTGTACAATGTTTTATCATTATGATCATTATTATTATTACTTTAAAGTCAGCATATTTGCTTACATAAACATCCATCCATCCATCCATCCATCCATCCATCCATCCATCTTCTTCCACTTATCCAATTCAGGGTGGTTATATAAACATTTATAAAAAATGAGCAAATCATTTAGCTATTTAGGACAAAATAACCAAAAAACTGTATAGTATTACTAATGACTTTCACTTATATTGCTGCCCTTCTTTTATCTATATCTGTTCAATTTCAGGAAGATAAACACTTAAGTCTTATCACCTCTCTCAAAGACATAATTCATGTGCTATCAAAGCAGAACTGGGATGCTGCAGTCATTTCCTTGTTTCCTTTTATCCTTTTTGTTTGATTCCTACTGTCAAAAACAAACTCTTGGATGGGTGCCAAACAATAAATGAGGGTCTTCATTAGACACATCAAATCTAAATTACTATTCAATTAACAAGGCAGTCAACCTGAACTAATCAACCAATTAGGCTGTGTGTGTACACAGAAAAGCCAACAAAAGCGCACGAGTCCCCTGGGAAAGCTGTAAAACACTGCAGAAGAGTGACAGTACAAATGAGAAGAGACTTGTTTAGCAGGGAAAAGGAGGATGAGAAAGTGGCAGAAGGTAAATGTGGTGCTAAGATCACTATAAACCCCAGTCATCTTTGAGGAAAACAAATTAAATAATTAAAAACTGAATAAGGCATACATAAAAAGACTTACAAAGGAAATTAAAAAAAATGATGGTACACACAAATTCACTAGAGCTGTAATCAAATTGCATCGTTTGATTGGTATATTTTCAGGTGTTTCTGGGCAATATCTTTACTTCAGAAACGTGTTAAAAAATATGGCATATTGCTCCTCTGATGGAGGAAATACACATTGCACATACACACGTTAACTACTCATAATATTCATATTAAACTATGTGTTGACATGTTTTGTTTGTTTTATATTTTTTAATTAAATAAAAGTATTGAACCTGGAAAGGTGTTTTACTAAATGGCTGGATACTGTACATGTTTAACAGTACATAATGGTGCACTACACTACACTGGCTGAGTCTCATTATGGGGACAGAATTTTAAGATTTGTTGATTCTAAATGAAGACTACTTAGAAACACAGTCACACAACATTTGACAAACCATGTTCAAAAAGTTGAATTAACTATATTACTCATGGCATTTATTTTTTCTGAGTGATGTAGCAAAGCTAAAAGCTTTGCCATGCCCCATTCAGTATATTAGGGCTGCCAGTACATCTGTGTTGAACATACCTTTGGGCCACACCAAACGTCTTCTTCACTCAGAGAATGCAACCTATAGGGAAACAAACACAGAATATACACATGCTTACACACATATATATGGAAAGAGAGAGAGAAAGAGTAAAGCCAGACCAATACTGGATTTTAAGTCAGTTTATTGGCTAGTATCACTGTCTGACCATAAATATCAAATATAAACACACAACACTGATACAAATCCTTTTGATTAAAATAAAATATATATATTTACTGAGTGGGACATTTCTACCCTTTTCACCCCTCACATCTAAATGTCTGCAGTCTTATGGCGCTCCACTACAGGTTAAAGGGGGTTGCACAGAGGAGAACACCATTATTGTACCAGTAAATGTCAGAACAACCTCATCTAATTGTGCCATTACTAATTCATGTTTATTAATGCAGTGATGTATGATGGCTCCACAGACAGACTGAGTTTGTCTGTGCCTGTCATGTATGGGTTATTCTTTGCTGATGAGGGCTGTAGGGAGTGTGTTAGTGTTAGACTCAGTGGTGGGTGTGGGGCAGATGGTGCATGTAGTGACAGTGCCAAGTGGCGTGTGACTTTAACATGAAGGCAGAGCGGGTGAGGCAGTCGACTGGTGTCTTCTACTGGCCCAGTGCCAGGGCCCCTGGTCCCCAGTGCCCCAGCCCCTCACTACCCCAGAGCCTCTGGGCAAGTACCACAGTTATTGTTTTCACTGCCAAGCAATTAGCAGCACTTAAGATTTATTTAGTCATGCTCTCATGTGTGGTAATTAGCTTGGGGCCCAAGCAAGCCTCTTCATCCAATCACCTTTTTCGCTCACACCAGAGCAATGCATCCACAGGAGACAGTGAGGGAATGTAAGGGAAGATGCAGGAGGTATAGAGGGTGGGAATGTGAAGGGAGGTGGAGCAGAGCTAGAAGGATTACAAGAGCACCAACCCAGCTCTCTGGATCAGCACTTTTTAAGAGATCTTCAGGGGCCTGTTGGCTGAACGCATAGCAGGAGGAAAGGGCAAATACAGCCCAGTTACACTTTTATGGAATGCTTTGTGGAAAAACACCCCTGACACACACCTTGGCCTGGCAGCTCGGTTTGTCATATGGCCCAGGGGGGTCTGCTAGCCTATCACATGACCATTGTAATGACCTTAAAGGGCAGCTTTCTCAACAAGCTCAGACCACTCCCACTGGCTGAATTGCTATTTGGAAAATGCAGTTTGGGTCAGTGCATAATGTGTGATGCATTTGGCCCTCAGGCTGAAATAAAAAAATATGTAGACACCTCGGCAAATAGATTATGCAAAAGCTGACAAGCAGGGAAAAAACAAAACAAAAAATGACAAACAAATGCAAGTTTCTTTACTGTTGCTGATCTATAACGCTTTTGGGAATTTACATAATATCACACAAGATATAAAGGTATGAGTTATGTCCTAAATTAGGTACATGTGACTGGAGCAGCTCCACTAACAGCTTGAGGATTGAGGGGAATCAGTGCATAATACCTTACATTATCTACTTCAACAAGAAATATTTTTCCCTTTTAAAACAGTGCAATGCTGAGTGTTATAACAGTAGCTGAGTGAATACATGAGAGCAGATGAAGGTCAAAGGCAGGTTCAACTGCAGATTCAGATACATATGCATAAACAAAACCCATCAATCTCTGCTGGTTTTAGGGGGTGGGAGGTAATTTGAATCGCTAAATTTTAAAAACAGTTTGTGGAAAACTATACGGTGTGTGTCACTGATCATGGAAAAACTGCAAAAACTGCAGATGCAAGACTTCGCAGTAGATGTTTTTTGTTTAGTTTTTTACTGGTAGATCATTACAGAACTGGGCCTACTCAACACCTAAAATTGCAAAGCGGTCTGTTGTCGGGTGGTGCGATTAATGAAATATCACTTTCCATTTTTTTTTGTTTTCTCCAGGGGCAGTGTGATGTTCCGAACCAATCAGAACCTCACAAGCCAACCCCTGACCTTTTTCATCTCAATATGACTACCATTACCTTACAGAAAATTAGAAGCATCTCGCTATTGTTCAGTAGCGACGGGGGTGGTGGAGGTTATTTAAAGATAAATGCTTTAGTGTTCATGATCCATGCTGCAATCACATGGATCACCACTAACACAGAGCAGAGGAGAAACACGTCTGCTAAAGCCCAGTGGCTGCATGAGTGCACATGCGCACATAAGAGGCTATGTGCTGATGGATTCATGTTGATTGTTTAGTGCTGATGTAGCTCTGCATTCGCTTGCTAAACCCATCTGTCGGTGTTAGAAAGGCAGGTTTCAGGGGATGCTTTTGTATTATTATGTAAGTACTCTTATGAACAGCATTAAATGCACAATTTAGAGGACAAATTTTTGAAAGGAAACACTGATAGTTATATAGCCTTGATTTCAGTGGTCTCCATAGGCAACAGGATCACTGCTGGCTGCCTTATAAACATGAGTAGTGAGAGGGATAATATTCTCCTGGTAACAAAGCGATTAGATGGCAAATGCGAATGGAACTGATGTAAGACTGAAATGACATGACAACATGATGTGGGTGTGAATAGTAGCTAAGCATGTGTTAGCCTTTTTGCACGCTCTCCTGCAGAGGTAAACAACATTTATGTTCATCTCTTTTATGTGCTACTGTAAGGAATAATTTTGTGGACCAACAATATATGCAAAAACTAAAATCCAAGAAGATAGATTTAATTCATTTGCATGTGTAGATATGTACTGACGTTAGCTAAAGGAGTTACTAACCAGTCTTTCCTTAAACTGTGCTTTTTTATATTTACCAAACCACAAAAAAAATGCAGAAATTATTACCTGTACAAATTAACTACGTGTAGTAGTGCAAATATTTTCCCCCCATATAGCAAAATCACTAAATGTATTCTATGAAAATAACTAGGCCTCATATAACTAATTTTCCTATTAAACATACCTAATCAATTTTTATAATAATGTTTAAATATAAGGATAAGAGATGTAAATTAATTGAAATTTAACACAAACTTTGCTGACAGTCCTATATATTATGTGCCAGGCACTTGGTTCATATCCAACAATATGACTAGGGCTACAAAAAATGTTGCTCTAAGCTCTTCTTGTTCCTGAAAGAAAAACACGTTTAATTAGGAATACCCTGGATGTTATTTAGCTTGAATTAAACTTAACTGTTACACTGAAATATAGCAAACTAGTGTGAACTGTAGACAAGGCTTGGAAAACAAAAGTATTTAAAACATTCACTACTTGACTGACTTTCTTTAGACTGCAGTTTTTTATTTTTAAAACATCATCCTTAAAAAAAAATTATCAACAACAATTTGTTCTTGTTGTCTGCAGCTGAGTTTGCTTTAGGGTTGTTGCTGAACTCATTAGGAGTCTTTCCTTATTTATACATAGAAAAAAGCAATGTTATCAGTGTACAAATAAGAGTCTGAAAGCAAATGACACCAGCTTTTAAGGTTCTAGCCCATATTTTCATAGTTTAGCCATCATAAAATTAAAAAAAAGTATATTTTTTTAAATGTACATTGTCTGTGGCAAGAGCAACACTGACCATGCAGGATTTCTGCTAAAGGACTTGAAAATGCTCTCCTGAATATCCTAAAACAGCAGGACCTCTGCTTGTCTATCCAACATATGTCAGTAGATGGATATGCTTCCAAAATAAATGAATATATTAATATTTTGTTCTTTTTTTCACTTCCAACATTTGTTATTATCTATTATGATGCATGCATAATGTTAGAGAGGGTCACAGGATAGTCCTGCTTTAAATGTTATATTTCCATGATTGGTTTATTCTCTCCATTTCCTGTTCATTGTGTGCCAGCAAACTCTATTGTCTGTGGGTAGATTCTGCTCGGCCCTCAGAGGGGCCATCCCCAGGGAGCACTGCATCTTTTATTAATCAGGGGCGCTGCGCCACAGCCCCGCTTATCTAATTTAGCAGCCCGCCTCAGATACAACTATGTTCGGCTTGGTGTGGAAAGAAGGAACAGGGTTGTGGGGGTGCAGTTGGGTGTAGACAGAATGGGGGTTGGGGGTGCTTTCTTTTAGGTTTTTTTTTTCCTTAGCATGGGCGATGCATGGAATGCTGTGAGGGAATGGGGGAGACAGAGGGGAGGTAGAGACTTATCAGACACCTCGTCACCAAGTTTTAGGACTGAATCACAATACAGCAAATTACCTTCTGCTGACAAGAAAAAATGAGCATGGCCCCCATATGAAAAAAATAGGATTGTCAGGAAGAGGTGACACATTGATTGCTTAGTATGCGCATCCAGAAGGCTGGGGTTCAGAGGCGTCCTCCCTATATATATGTAGAAGAGGTGCAGCAGTGCACAGCACAGCCATGAGGGAGAATGAGAAATTGAAATGCCATGTTAGATTGCATTCTCTTCCTCAAGCCAATAACTCTAGTCTAGCCCAGTCTAGCCCATATTAGCCCACCACATCATAGTACAGCCATGTGCGTTGTGAACGACCTGGAATCAAACACCACAAAAGAGAAGACAATTTGGTTTTCACCAACATTATAATGTAGTGGATTATGATATAGTACACAGAGTATGCACTCATGTAAACACAGGACACAGAAACTTTACTTTATGTGTTTAATATTTTCTGGTTGTCCCTCATCTCTCCCCTCTCATCTGTGTCATAGCTCAGATGAATCAGTGTCACCGGTGTTGAGAGCACTTACTGTCAACCCTGGTGCCCCAGGCTACAGCACTGATGGACACAAACTATAAAATATCAGCCCCCTGGGGAGACATCACTCAAGCACTGCCCCACAGCCCCAAGGGGGTGTGATCTGGTCAGTGTGTATGTGTTTCTGTTAGTGTGTTGAGAGAGCAAGAGGGCAGTGCATTTGTCTGTGTATCTGTTGTGATCCTGTAAGTATGGCCTGTGTGTGTAATCATGTGGACAGTTTCCGCATCATTTGCATGGTAAAGAGGTCAAAGCGAAGGTCATGATGATAAAGAATAAGAAGAATTGATGTTTACCTTCTTGTTCTATAAAACCTGAATAGTTGAAAAAAAAGAGAAAATAGAATCGTGTGCTTTCTTAACTTTTTTATTTATGACCTACAGCAAACGCCAAGCCCTTCAAGCAAATTTCATAACTCCATATAAGCTCAGTCGCTCTGTCAAAAGCCACAAGCAGTCAACTGTATAGGAAAATCACAAATTAATCAGTCAATAAAATCAATGGCACTGTCTGAGGACATGTCCTATATCAGCTGATAAGTGGTATAGCCTCCCCCCTCTTGTTCTAGTCATACGCAGGGAAGGTACAAAAAGGCACACGGCTGGAAGAGGGAGAAGAGGAAAGTCATGGGGGGGGGGGGGGGGGGGGGGGGGGGGGGGGGGGGGGGGGGGGGGGGGGGGGGGGGGGTTTAGCTTTCTAGCCCTGTGAATGAAAACCCCCATCCTCCACAGGTCACTGGGCTGCAATCCCCTTATTTCGATTCTGCAAGGTCAAGGTTTCTGCCTGTCTTTGCTTGTGTGTATGTAAAATATAAGGAACATGCTATTGTAGCATGTGCTTATTTTTCATGAGATGAAACACTGTTAAGTTAAAACACCAATTTGCACATATGACTTTGTCTGTTTACATGGTTTTACCAAACTCTAAATATTGACTATTCATCTGCACTGAAGTCTGTGGCTGCCTGATTCACCTAACAGAAGTATATTAACAAGGCTCCTCAGGGATTCAAGGACAAAGGCATTAAGAGGAAAAGGAAGCAAGGGACTGAAGAGTGAACTGCAGGCTCACGTTAAACTGTACTATTATGCATTACTCCGTTAGTGGTTTAAGACTTGAAGAGAGGCTTGGAGGAACATATAAATGCAAATAGATAAAATCAAAGGCAAATCACTGTAAATTTTATTATTATTTCTCAGCTAAGTGCCAAAATGGAATAGCCCTAACATAAGACTCAACATAGGAATTGTTTGATGAAAACCAGCTATTTTTAGTGTCTAGCAAGCAAGTAAATGAAAGAAGACAACAAAATATTCTCTAATATAGGAGATACAAGTATGCATCAACCAATAAACTGTAACTTTCATAGATTTTGTTTATGGATTTTCATTGAGACTGGTCAATACTGTTAAAAAATGTCCATGTTGATTGAGCATAGGTGCCCTTTTAATGATCTGACTTGGATAAAATAGCACTTCATCTTGTAAGTCTCAGTATTAATACACTAAACCACTTCTGACTTTTGATCTGGCTAAGCCTCTGTAAAGCAAGGCAGGAAGGGGCAGTTTTAAGAGGAAAAAAAAATCAAAGACAATATTCAGTAATGTGTGATATAATACACAAAATTCCAGATGCTAGTACAGACAGTCTCAATAAATGTTACTTCCAAGAGGAAGGAGTGTTTCAAAGAGGAGGTGAAACACAGCCTGTAGATCCCGTGTAACAGTCACTTAAGTTAAGCACTAGTCTGCCAGGACACCACACAGTAAAACTCATCTATAATTTGTGATGAGTGTAATGCCATCTCCACTTCATGATTATGTGATATTCTTCACCTCTGCCATAGCCAGTGAGGCCAAGAACTGGCAGTCTTAATGAGGTGCCTCAAAGTTCAGCTTAGGGAGAGGGGAGGTGGGAAAATGGGTGGATGGAAAGAAAAGGAATTTAGGCTATATGCAAGCTGGATAATAATGTGGCAATAATGATAATTTTAAGAAATTAAAAAAAAATTAACCTCAAGAATGTTTTGTAAATTATTACCTGAATAAGTTACTTGATTGTGTAAAGTGTTGAGCTCAGCCTACTAGATAGCTCTGGTCATCCCAATGAGCCATAGTCATAGTCAGAGAGAGTCATTATGTCCATGCCCTGTAATACAGACTCCAAAAACACTTGTTAAGGGAAGCATGGCATCCTGATTTTGTTGAGGATTATGTCCACCAGGGAGATCTCATGAAAGAGCCCTTTAGACTCATTTACAGCAAAGTGCATTGCTATGCTCTTATGACTGGTCTAGATGTTATGAATAAGTAAATAACAACATTTTTCCAGTCGTTTAATCTCTGAGCACTGCAATTAGTAAGTCTGTAGTTTGTGCTGCCTTTTTTCTGCCCTTATTATTGTTATTGAAATGTCACGCTCTTATTTAGCTCAAGGATGAATAATAAATAAGCTATAATTACTGTCTTGAATGAGCTGACGGCTTGGCTAGGTCAACGGTAAAGAGACCCCCCCTCAAACACCACCCTTCCTCTCTCTCTCTTTTTCTTCTCTTCTCCTTCTTCTCTCTCTCTCTCTTTAATTGGATCTTGTAATTAGTTTCTCTGATGGATCTGGGAGGTCTGAGGCATCCTCTACAGCGTTCATTAGTGTTCTTGGAGGAGGGTGCAGCTTTTTAAAAGCTCTGCCTGCTTCGTCCCTCACATGTCATAACACCAGATATGATTCTGCCCAAATACAATAAGAGCAGCATTTTCAGCCTGGTTCTGTTGTGCCTATGTAAACACCAAAACAAAGTAGCTCAGGACTGTGGGCCTTGAGGGAAATGTAAAGGTAGTTTGTGTATAACACACACTGAAATATACTGTCTTTCATAATCAATCTTTTGACGAAAAAAAATCTGTATCCATATCTAAGCTAAGAAAGTCCGAAACTACACACAATGATGGTGAGTACAGTGAGAGATTAAGAAAGTCATACCTAATACTCATTTACTGTAAAGAAAGCAAAACACTAACAGACAGATAGCTTCAGGTAGCATAGTGATTTGAAATCTGAAGTAGAACGTCCTTTGGTTTACTACAAGAGAACCGACCAAGCATAACACATTATTTTTTCTGAGATGC